>JANFOE010000794.1:0-280443 GCA_025667525.1 Glebionis coronaria | reverse complement strand
ATATATATATATATATATATATATATATATATATATATATATATATATATATATATATATATATATATATATATATATATATATATATATATATATATATATATATATATATATATATATATATATATATATATATATATATATATATATATATATATATATATATATATATATATATATATATATATATATATATATATATATATATATATATATATATATATATATATATATATATATATATATATATATACATATATATATATATACATATATATATATATATATATATATATATATATATATATATATATATATATATATATATATATATATATATATATATATATATATATATATATATGTATACATATATATATGTATATATATATATATATACATATATATATATATATATATATATATATATATATATATATATATATATATATATATATATATACATATATATATATATATATATATATATATATATATATATAGATATATATATATATATATATATACATACATATATATATATATATATATACATATATATATATATATATATATATATATATATATATATATATATATATATATATATATATATATATATATATATATATATATATATATATATATATATATATATATATATATATATATATATATATATATATATATATATATTTTTATAATTTCGATTTTCGGTTCGGTTCTCGAATCCGATTGCAAAACCAACATCCAACCCGAAAACTATATTTGTAGTTCAGTTCGGTTCGGTTATAACCCAAAACCCGAATTTTATTTTTGATTTTGTTCTATCTGATTTTTGATTTTTGTGGATCAAACCCAAATTATGAACACCCTTAGTAACAAGTTACCAGTTACAGTATTACACCTAACTCTTCACATATACCATACCTTTTCTACCTAAAGTCAAATATACATACTATGTCGGATCAAAAATACCAACAATCACCCCATTTCGATTAGGGAAAAGGACGAATCCGGTCAATTTGAGCACTTACCATCTACTAGATGGTCAAGACAAAAGAAATTGACATATATGGTCACCACCACCCAAATCGAGACACGTGTCCTAATGCAAGTGATCAACTCACAGTGCTCAACCCCTAAATGCTCAACGAAGTACAATACTTTTTATTAAAAAATGAAAAAAATATTCCCTTTTGTTATTCTAGATATCCGCGATATATTTTCATTTCACCCTCTTATATTTTCAATATGTTTCAACATGTAATTAACATGGCCAGTCACGACTAGTTTAACTTGCAATCTTCTGCTGCATACTTGATATATTTTGTATGTCACGACTAGTGTAACTTGCATGGATTTGTATAATAGGGCTAGAGTACATGCATCATGGTTGCAACCCACCCCTAGCTCATAGAGATGTGAAGTGTTCAAACATAATATTGAAGGACACGCTTCAGGCAAAGTTAGCACACATCCGCGAGAAGGCCAACCATGAATGATGTGGTGACAGATCTAATCCAAATACCTCAAATCGATTCATGTCACTGAATGTGGAGAGTATGATGGGTCCAAATCTAAGATAGTACGTTAAATGTCTAATAAGTTTTCGCGTATTATGTTTTGCACTCTAAAATATTTTGCAGCATCATATATTATCTCCATTATCCAAAACTAAATAATTGCCTGTGTATAGCAGCGATAATATATAGTTTTTGATAATATACGGTTGCGTCAATTTTGTCTATATATTTGTGTTGTTTAAAGGTTAGTCATTTAAAGTGTGTGGGCGCCTTTTTTATAGTTTTTCAATTGTAGCTTAATCGTATTTTAAAATCTTGTATCTTTTCGGAGTGTTAACTCTATTTCCTTATGGAAGGAAACATGTTATCATTTGGAGGAAGACTAGCTCTCATTAGTTTTGTTACGTCTAACTTTCCCGTTTACTTCTTTTCTCTCTATCAGGCTTCATGTAAAGTTGTTAAATCTCTTTATTGTACCCAAACAGGGGGAAAACAACAAAAACAGGGGGAACCACACACCCAAACAGGGGGAAAGAATCTGCAACAGTGGTGGTATGTTTACTTGAATAAGCATTGCATTTAGATCTTCCCGTGCAAAAAACGTAAGTAGAAGTATATAAGAGTACTGAAATCAAAACGTAAGTAGAAGTGTAAAACCAAAGTTAGCTAAGTTAGAGATAAAAATTGCATTTAAGGTGGAGATGCTGGAAACATTGAAATTTTCATCGACAAGTTGATCAGGAGAAGAGGATGAATTAGAATGATGTTGTGTTCTAGTTTTGTTTTGTTTTGAGTTAAATGTGTTAAGTTACATATTTGAAGGGGTAATAGTAAATAATTGGGCCCAAATATTAAGAAATAATATTTGTCTTATAAAAGGGTAAAAGGTACTACATAGGTTGAGCACTTGGAGTTTTAGCACCGTCAGTTGATCATTTGCCATATGACAATGTCGTAAATATAATGGAGTTGAATAGTTGTGCATTTGTGCATGGACATATGTGTCAAAATCTTTTGGCTTGACCATTTAGTGGACCAAAGGTATGGAATATGACCATTTTCGTCCTTTTCCATTTCGATTATACAATTATACTACTATTGAATTTTTGTTATAGCTTGTTACTATCCTCGTGATAGAACTTATAAAGTTTCTTAGAGAGGAGGATGTCACGGCTTGGGTAGCTTCGTCAGGACGACGTGACATCCTCGTCGAGGCTCGTTTCCTCTCGCTGCCAAACCCACCCTCTCATTTTGCCATCAAGATTTCGGAAAAACGAAATCTGAACGACGAGCCACGTAATCAAAAATTAGCCATTGGGTGTTCAAAAAAAATATATCCGTTGTATTTAATTATTTTTTTTTAAAAAATTTTTTTATTCTTTATATATACTCTCCTAGTTTAACATTTTTAACAAACATATTTATTCCTCAAAAGAAAAAAAAATATATTAGAAAGGCTTGTTCAGCTCCACACACTTTTGATCAAATCAAAATATTGGTTGCTAACCTAATTAAAGAAGACAACGTTCGGCAAAAAGTGGTTGCGGATTTAGCCCTCAAATTTGAAAGTGCAGCCACTTCAAATTTGAATTGCAGGAAGCATGTGAAAAATGTAATGATATTCCAAAAGAGTGACGTGATAAGATAATCGAATTTTTGAAAAAAGAATCAGACAAAGATGATGCAATACATGATGCTTTGTTTGATAAAGCCGCTAAAATCGAAAGACAGATGTAATTTAAAAAAGAATGGGTGAGAAAATTTTAATTTAAATAATGTTTTTTTAATTTCAGTAATGTTATTTTATTTTCAGTAATGTAACTTTATTTTCAGTAATGTAATTTTATTTTCTATGCTGTAATTTTAATTTCATTAATGAATTTTCCAACGGCTATGTTTTAATTTGAATTTTCCAATGGCTATATTTTGTCTATAAATACTACTTCCATTTAGTACATTTTTCTCATACAAAACCATACTCTCAAACATGTCTCAAGAAAACTCTTCTGCAAACAAGAAACAAAACAAATGAAAAGCTACTCGAAGCAACCCATCGACACCAGAAAAGGTACCAGACACAATCCCTCCACAACCTTACACAAACACGATGGGTGGATCATCACTTCCTACTATTGATCAACCAGAGAGCCCTGTAGAAGAATACAAGGTACCTGCTGAGTTTCGTCTTACTGAGGAACAAGAACATCAACTGCTTCTTGATGAAGAAGCATTACGTGAAACATTAGCAGAAGAAGAAAGGGCCAAAAAAAGAGTTGGAGAAGCAGAAGAAGAAAGAAATAGCTGAGTATTTTATGTTGAGGTATTGTTTTTCACCATATTCGGATTCGGATTCCAGCAAAAATGAGTAGTTTGTTAAATTCTGTATTTGTATTTTTTTTATCGTACTTTTAAATTCCGTATTTGTAATTTTTATTTCTGTATTTGTAGTTTATGTTTGGAATGAATTGAATTTAAATTTGTGTGAAAATGAAAAAAAGAAAAATAAAAGATAGTGGTGGGGCCAAAGTGAAGAGGTGTTGAGTGTGTTGTGAGTGAGGGGGTATTTTTGTTAGTTGTATTGGGGTGATGTGGCAGCTGTAGGGCCAAAATAAAGAGGGGATACCTCTTCATGATACTTTTCTCTCTTAAGTTATGTATCATCTTGTTTGTATAGTGTAACAATATTAATGCACATACAATTGTTAATGTTATTATGAAGTAATTAAATGACCATGCATGTTTTATGTATAACTTCATAGTTCATACGAACTATCTTAAGTTAGTCTTTATTTTTATTTTGTATTAAAATATTGGTTAGCTTAATTGGATTTGCATCTTTATAAATTGTAGTTCTCATTTGTTGAAGCATAGTTTGGCTAGGCCGGTATTGACGACTCTCCTGGGTCGTTCGTCGTCTTCCTGGGTTCTTGAGTGATGCAGCAAACAAAGGAAACCGGTTAGGAGTGGACTCGAGGTTGGAGCCTCGGGGTCCACCTCTAACGGTCAAGTTAGTATTGGGACGATATATTGTAAAAAAGGTGTAGTTGCGAGCGATAACCTGTTGTAGAATGAGACCCCTACCCCTGTTTATATAGTGCTAGGATTTCTTAAAGGATAAGTAAGGTGTGTGAGCCGCGGGCCTGTCGGGCTGGGCCGAATACCGACTATACGTCGACATGTCCCCCAATCTAGTATGATATGGTTCATGATCAGGTTATGCTAGACTCATTCATGTATCACGCTTACTAAACAACCGTGTACGGCTTCTTGCTAGAACATCCTCGTGGGTCGTCCGTAACATATGGCTCGACTCGTACTGGGCTACCTTTAGCAAAAAGATAATGGTCTGGGGTTGCGAATAGTGAGCGTAGCCACTATACGTCATCATATCCCCCCAGTCTAGTATGCGAGGTTGTCACCAAGGTTACTAGACTTTACACCATATCCACTACCCGTAAACGTATCCACGTCGATAGAAATGGAGAACCCATATATGTAAGACGTGTGATTGTGCTAAAATGCTTGGTTTCTTGTTATGTGACGGTAAGGACCCCGTAAGAAGAATTTGTTGTCTATAGTCGGGGTAACACTGACATTGTCAAGGTATTATTCTTTTTCATCTCTAACGTGAGGATGACAAGATGGGTTTGTGAAGGTGGAGGTGAAACCCGTATGCTGCATCGTGAACATTTTGAAGAAGTACTTCTTATACCTACTAATGATGCATCATAGTGCGAATATTGCATTCGTATTAAAGCCAACAGAAGACGTACTTCTATTACAAGGTGATGCGGATGGTACATCCGTCTTGTAGCCACGACATTCGACAATGACTTTAAAAATTTACAGGGTCTTTCCTGAATTCAACATTGTTGATCAAGCTTCGTCTAATTAAGGTCAAACAATGCAAACTTTTGAAAAAATCACTCCGTAGCCGGGCAATGTAATTCGTCGCGGAAGGCGTACTTCCGCAACAAAGATATAAGCCAATGGAAGACGTACTTCCGCAGCGAAGATAATGAGACAGTGGAAAGAGTACCCCCATGGTGAAGATAATGAGCCCGCAGAAGGAGTACTTTCGCGGTGAAAACAATAAGACAACAGAAGATGTACTTCCACGATGAAGATAATGAGCACGCAGAAGGAGTACTTCCACAGAGAAGACAATGAGCACACGGAAGGAGCACTTCCACGGTGAAGACAATGAGCACACAGAAGGAGTACTTCCGCGGCAAAAACAATAAGACAGCGGAAGACGTACTTCCGTGACGAAGGAAATAAGCCAACAGAAGAGATACTTCCACGACGCACGAATAAGCCAACATAAGAGATACTTCCGTGGTGAAAGAATAAGCCAATGGAAGAGATACTTCCATGGCGCACGAATAAGCCAACGGAAGGGATACTTCCTGGCGCAAGAATAAGCCAATGGAAGAGATACTTCCATGGCGCACGAATAAGCCAACGGAAGGGATACTTTCGTGGCGCAAGAATAAGCCAATGGAAGAGATACTTCCATGACCCACGAATAAGCCAACAGAAGGGATACTTTCGTGGCGCAAGAATAAGCCATTGGAAGAGATACTTCCATGGCGCACGAATAAGCCAACGGAAGGTATAATTCCGTGGCGCAATAATAAGCCAATGGAAAAGATACTTCTATGTCGCACAAATAAGCCAACGGAAGGGATAATTTCGTGGCGCAAGAATAAGCCAATGGAAGAGATACTTCTATGGCGCACGAATAAGCCAACGGAAGGGATACTTCCGTGGCGCAAGAATAAGCCAATGGAAGAGATACTTCCATGGCGCACGAATAAGCCAACAAAAGGGATACTTCCGTGGTGCAAGAATAAGCCAATGGAAGGGATATTCCAAGGCGCACGAATAAGCCAACTGAAGGGATACTTCCGTGGCGCAAGAATAAGCCAATGGAAAAGATACTTCCATGGCGCACGAATAAGCCAACGGAAGGGATACTTCCATGGCGCAAGAATAAACCCTATGGAAGAGATACTTCCATGGCGCACGAATAAGCCAATAGAAGGGATAATCCGTGGCGCAAGAATAAGCCAATGAAAGAGATACTTACATGGCGCACGAATAAGCCGACGGAAGGGATACTTCCGTGGTGAAAACAACACAACATTAATGCCAAACAACACAACATTTACATGAAATAAACCTAAAATTTTTACCACTCGAATAAAATATACAAATCATGTGAAGGCACTGTCCAAAATGGTATTGTACGTATGTCAAGTCATACATTTTTTATTGACCCTTGCATTGTGGATGGCCTAAGTACCAGTAACGCGCAATCTTATAAACCAAATTTACAGATATGAAATTATAAGTACATTTGACCTAAAATTAAGGTTAATATCATGGAATGGATTATTTCAAAAATCTCATTATGCGAAACATGCAATGACATTTTTCTTGTTAGTCATCATGACTAACACCCGCGGTCAAACCACCATCTTTGTGTTTTGTTCACCATTGGTGTTACTACTTCTTTAAAGACAGTAGGAAGCTAATGGCCCAATGGCCTTTCCATAAGTATCTCCATGAATCATATGCAACAATATAAAGATATTTTATCACGTCCTCATGTCACAACCATCTTACTCCATGTCCAGCCTCCTCCGATATGTCGCCCCAAAGTCCTGAACCCAAAGTAGATTCGTTAAAAGGAACATATATAACCATTGTTATACACCCGAATAATATTTAAAAAACATACAGACCCATTAAATCTGACAAACATCAAAAAGGCAACTAAGATCGGGGGGGTCGGGGATGATCAAAGAACATGATGGACATGATTAGCTCTAGTGAGAGAAAGTTAGAGAGAGGTGAAGGAATGTTGTGTGTTTTATTTCAAGTGAAAGAAAACAAAGGAAAAATGAACAAACTTCCACACCCCCATGGAGAGTCATGGGGGTATTTATATACCTATCTTCACTAGACTATCTATCCTTTACATAATTAGTACTTGCGTATAGCAAATGGATATAAGTTTATTCCAACTCACATGAAAGGCGCCGGCTTACCAAAAAGTAAGTCTAAAAATCTCCCTCCAAGATGGTGACTCACGTGAGTTGGTTACAATGATTCCTACAAGCAAAAATAAAGAAAAATGATAAGCTTGAATTTCAGCATTCCTTGAGACAGTCTTCATCAACCTTCATCTTCTTGAATACTCCAACTCTATTTCTTCATCTTTGTAGAATCTAGTTGAGTTTTACTCCCTCCCAACTAGAAGGCCTTTCATAAAACAAGCAGTAAAGACTGCTCCCTCCCAAACAGATCCTTCAGAGGAAATCTGTGGTAGGTGATAACGTCATCAACATTTTCTCACAAATTGAAGCAATCCCAGTCTTGATTCTATGATAGATTACCAGAAGTACCCACTCTATCCCGAACATGAAGTAAAACCGTAGCACCAGAGTCAATTAAGTCCCGAAAATGCACATCTCTCCTGACAGGACAGTGATGATCAAAGTCAATTAAGTCCTGAATGAAGTCAACTTATCCCTTTATGTAGAAACAGTAACACCAAAGTCAAATGACCCCGCATGTACACATTTCTCCCTCCAGGATGATACCTATTAAGGGAATCATCCTTCATGTGTGTACATGGTATGCCAACTGGAACCGCTTAACTAGTAACCATTACTATGTGAGAAGATGTCAACAATATCTCTCTAAACAAAATTCTCTCAAGATCACCCTGAACTGAATCCCCTTATCAATTCTGTTGGCTATTGATAGTGACCACTGATGAAGATAACCCGATAATCCAAACTTGAAACTGAAGTAGAATTCTCCAAACTTGAACTTAAGCTTGCACTATAGTAGAATGAAGAGCGATGCAGAGAAGTCTTAAACGTACCCTATACCAAAAGGCGGTATTAAAAAGGTACAACTTCTCTAAAGTACCCTATACCAAAACAGGCGGTATAAGAAAGGTACTACATCTCTTGACGAAATCCACAACTGCAAGTGCGTGTGACACTTAGAACCGCAACGAAGCTCCCAAAAAATGATAGTTATCCATGTCGTTGTCCATCCTCCCCTTGACAATAGAAACTAGATACTTCAAGTCTTATTCATAACCGTATATGCTCGAACAAGTTATCTTAAAAAGTCGTAAGTACTCCTTTAAAGATAAAATAAGAACGCCTCTAAAAAATCTCACTTCAACCTCAAATAAGTAGCATCGAATCATCTTCGTAATCACATAAACCGTAATAGCCATTAGGAATTTAGGTGAATTTTTGATAAGGATCGTTTTAGTGTAATGTACCGTGTTTGTTGTGTTTGATGTGTTTGTTGTTCGTGAAGAAGAGTTATGATCAAAAACGGATATCTGGCCAGAATGTCACTGTTTAAACGGCCTGCCAAAGTAATAAAATCATGTCCCATAAGCATTTAACACAACAACAATTTTACTACTCGGTTCTTTCGAAATATCAGGCTCAACCCAATTAATCCAACTTGATTAATTTTGCACAATTCAGATATTTAGTCAGTCATCCTGAATTAAATTGCAAAAAATAATCGACCCATTATATGCCTTCGATAAATGAATGGATCGACCCGATAGTGAATTGGTGTGGCAACCGTTTAATATTGCGTTTTGTCGGGAAAACCTTATACCACAACCAATATAACAAAATTACCAACCATCACTCTAGTCCATAACATTTCGTGAATGGTGGCCCAAATGATTTGTAGCATTTCGTGAGGAATAGTGCAACCCAAGACCAATGAAACATATATACTCGGCCCATATTGATATTCAAAACCCGGTCCAATACTGATATCCTCAATCCTATTTTAACTCACCTTTAACCCAAATCATACCAAACTCACATAATGTTACTCGTAACATCCGGCCACGTGTGGAGTGAGTGATAACATTTATATGGGATAAACAAAGTAGGTCAACTCATATCATTCACATAAAAGAATCCGCCCCCCATTTTTCTCTCCCATCATCAACCCCAAATTTGATCAAACCTAATCTCATCTTCAAATCTGATCAATAAATCCCAACCTCATACAGCCATCAAAATGAAACAACATATCTAAGAAATGCCTCACACACATCTCAAATCATGTGATGATACTCGATACACCATAAACGATTGACATCTTGGGCCGAATCCCATACATGCAGTGAATGACACGGCCACAAGATCAATTTGATTGATCTCAGGTAGGTTTATAAGAGCCTGAGTCGATTTGATATGGCCAATGATTTTGTTTAAATGAAAAATCTTTTTTATAGATTAAAAAAACATTTTAACAAACTGAGATCATGATTGAGTGATTTTCGAGTCTATGATTAGAAGGGTTTAGGGGACGATGGTATTAGGATTAGATATGAGTGGTGTTGAGGAGATAAAAGGTTGTGATTGAAAAAAAAACAGTGTATATGAGTCACGGTTTTGGTCACGGTTTAGGATTGATTGAGCATGAGTCGGTTGAAAGTTACTGGTTTGAATATTGATAAAATTTTTAGTTTTGGATTACTGGATGTGTTAAAAAATGTTGTGATTGTAGGGTTAACATGAGTCTAAATCTGATATATTAAATTAACTGATATAGACTCACTAGTTTGGCATTAATAGTTCACCATCGCAATATATATTTTCAGTCCATCGCAATGTATTTTTTTCACTACAATCCATCGCAATAATGCATGAACCCATCGCGATAACTCACTATCCATCGCAATGTTGGAAAAAATTTGGCAGCATGACGACTTAAATGCCATTGCGATGAGTCAACGTGACCCATCGGAATGAGTCCCATCGCAATGGATAAAGTCGAACCCATCGTAATGTTAAAAAAACCCCATCGGAATAAATCCGAGAAAGAAGCAGTCGCAATGTGTCCAACTGAATAAGCATCGTAATATCCCATCTGAAAAATAGTCATCGCAATAGGTTTTGACCAGAAACTTTGTAACCCCGAAAAAAATTGGATCTGGACCAATATTTTTGTCGTTATTCCTATGATGCAAACCAGATGAATAAAGGGACAAAAACACAAAAAAATAGGGTACAAAAAATTGGACAAAAAAGGTATGACGAGGCACGTTTGACACACATTTGGACAATAAGTGATAAACTGATTCAAATAAAATTATAGCAATAACTAGACATAATGAAATCATGTATAGCTTGAATCAGAAGAAAAAAATGCGAACCATAAAGTGAAGGCATATCACGAACTTGATAACAAGATGAATCTGAAAACACGACACGAACATCAAACACAACACGAAGACAAAATACCCCCGGTTAGCTCTGATACCAATTGACAAACATCAAAAAGGCACCTAAGATCGGGGGGTCGGGGATGATCAAAGAACATGATGGACATGATTAGTTCAAGTGAGAGAAAGTTAGAAAGAGGTGAAGGAATGTTGTGTGTTTTATTTCAAGTGAAAGAAAACAAAGGAAAAATGAACAAACTTCCACACCCTCATGGAGAGTCATAGGGGTATTTATAGACCTATCTTCACTAGACTATCTATCCTTTACATAATTAGTCCCTGCGTATATCAAATAGATATAAGTCTATTCCAACTCACGTGAAAGGCGCCAGCTTACCAAAAAGTAAGTCTAACAAAATCATACTAACTAACAGTTTCCACCAACATCACAAACAAGATTGCAGTCGGTTTATCATCAAAATAATTACTAAAAACATCTATAAATAATAAAGGCAAGAAAAAAAGGGATGAAAGCTAAAATTGACTACACTTTGAAGGCAGGAAGGCAATTTGGTGGCGCATCCGCACACAACTTGATATCAATGTGTCCCTCTGTGAAATAGTTGATTCCTAAGAAACCAAACTTATGAGACGTAAATTCTACTTGAAAAGTGTACTGAAAGAGTAAAGGCTTGTCCTATATAAACATAATATGCATACTTTTGTAACATTGTGAGTAATCGGCAGTAGGTACCCTACGAGAGAAACGCGAAAACGTTATAGAAGAAGAAAAAAAGACTGTTAAAAAAAATATATGTAATAAGAAACTGATTTTATTTTGTGTTAATACCTCAATCGAGTAACATTTCTGTTAGCCATGAAAGTCAAATATCTGTGGCTTAGAATTTTTGTGTTTATTTCATGATAAAATTTGCACGACTTGTTAACTATTTATCATTTATGAGGGTAAAGGACTGAGAGCGTGTAGAAGAAAAAGAAATAACGTGGTTTGTTATGTGTGAGAATGTGTTATAGGCAGTGACGGAGCTTTAGACTTTTTTCAAGGAGGACCGAAATTATAAAAAGTTTGAATGTTCCATATTATAGTCATGCAAATATATTTGGTGTCCTGTAGCGGCGGACCTAGTGGACAAACAAAGGTAGTTCATTGATGGTGTAATGATATACAAACCAACAATTCCACTAATTTATTTGGTCAATGTGATGGGTGGAGTTGCATTCAACTTTAAAATAATTATGTTGACGAAACGAAACATCTAAATGTATTGTAAAATGATTATATCGCTCAGTAAATTCTTTTACGTATGATACTAAGTAATCATTTTTAAGTTAATGTTAAATATTTCAACATCTTCACTTATAAAAATAACAAAAACAATATTCTAACTCCCATATTAAATTCATTCATCTATCCTTGAATATCATCAGCAAAATTAGTAGCTGAGTTTTTAAACATAACAATAAGATATATTTATGTTTTGTTTTCTTTAAACGACAACAAGTCAAAAGTGGGCCAAAGAGGAGGGTTTTTATTAAATCTAGAAAAACAATAAAGTACTCCAATCTTCTTCTTTACAAACATATACAGTCAAACCTTTACCTCTATTAAAAAAAACTTTGACCGTTGTTTTAATTTACTTTCTCAATAGATCTGCTTTTCTCTCTTCTTATCTACAACAACTTAGAATCTCAGGGAGGGATTTTTGTTCTAAATATATTTTGGGAGAGCCGTGTACATAATTCATAGAAATTGTCACGGTAGTATTAGAAAAATTTATAGTATTGATCAAGGCTTAGGAGGGTAGCAACATTCCTGGTCCCTCAACTGCCTGGTTATAGGGACTAAGAAGTCAAGGGTAGGAAGAGAGAACAATCACTTACTATTAACCCTAACGTGTCACTTTTTAAAGGTGATACAGTAATAAGAGCATCTCCGATAGAGAAAAGCTTTTAATTTTTCATTCATTTTCAATATATGTCATTAATTCTTTAATAAATATCATCTTTCAGAAAGTCATTTATACAAATACTCTTCGATGCACAAAACTTTTCAAAAGATTTTCACATATATTTGTACAAACTATCCTTGTGAATTTATGCTTTTACAAAACGGCTAATTTATGATATAGTATACCAGTAGCCAACATACCAGCAGGAAGAATAGAGGAAATGGAAACTCTTAAATAATTTCTTTCATTTACTAGCTAACTATATGCATGTGTACGTATCTTCCACTAGTTCATGCATGATATATAAAAAATAGAAATTTTCCTCAACATGTAAATTGACCACTCGTTCAAGCATGCTATGTTAAGAAAATGACATATGTTGACTAATATAATACAGACATAGTAAAAAGTGATGCATAAATGTTGAGTTAAGGGGTATAATGTGAAAAATCAGCAAAGTAGATAATTATTGAAAACAACTGTACCATTTTCTATCAAACGCTTTCTTTATGGAAAGTCTTTCTACAAAAAGCTGTTTGAAAAGCCTTTGATACAATGCACAAAGTCTTTTAATGGCTTTTCTAAATAGTGAAAAGTCATATGTAAAACTCCTCATTGCAGATGCTCTAAGGAGGATTGTTCTTATAGTATAGGTAGATATTTGGATTCTTCCGTTGAACATACTGTTCATTTAAATGAATTTTCAGGCTTTTAGTACCGACACAATATTGTTAGGATGTTCCATTTTATATATGTAGGCGTGTTAGGATATCCCGACTGTGAATTTCTTGATTGATCCGTCAGATGAAAGATACATACACAAACCAACTTACGCAGGGGCGGAGCTAGTAGGGGGACTAGTGAGTGCTAAGCCTCCCCTAATCAACCTATTTCACTTATTATTTATGTGTATTACTAGTCATTTTTCAATTATTTTTTACATTATTTTTTACTTAAGTATAATTAGCATCCCTTAACTAAAAATCCTGGCTCCACGCCTGAACTTACGTTTTGGTTTTTGAATGGGTTGGAGGTAAATATTAATGTGTTTATTTGACCGGGGATTCTCCTCTCGTGAGGTTTAGTAGTCGGAGTTTTACAGTGAGTCAAGATGCTTTAAAGTTCGTCTTGTGCAAAGTGGATAAACACGAGAAAGCATGCAATGTGTTTTTTACCTCACGTTTGATATATTTAGTTCCTTTGCACCTGAGGTGGTTGAGCTATTATAGAAACAATGGTATTAATGTGAATCCAACCAACCTCTCATTGATTCACTTACAATCAATTCAATGTTCACAACTTAAAATAACTAGAAACAAGATTGATCATAAATGATCAATCAATGAAATACTAAGAACTACAAGATCAAAAGAATTTGATCAATATAGAATCACAAGATCAAATGAGATGAGGTGAACAAGATGACAGAGTTATAATATCATTTGTGTGAAAGAATGAAACCCTAGCTCCAAGTCTTGAGCTTAAATACACCAACACTTAGCCATAATTTCACCATAAGTCCTTGTACAACACAAATTTAACAAAACTGGTGAGAAAGTTATATCAAGGGTTAGAAAGTTATAAACTTGGTTATATAAGTCCCTCATAGTCTATAACATGAAAAACTTGTAATCTCAACACCAACCCTCAAGTTTTTCAACATGAAACATGTCCATCATACCAATCTTACTATAGAACTCATCATGTTGGGCAGAAACAAGAGATTTTGTAAGAACATCAGCAATTTGCTGAGAAGTACGAATCTTCTTAGTCTTAATCACACCACTAGTCAGTTTTTCTCTTACCAAGTGCACATCAATCTCAAATTGCTTAGATTTTTCATGGAATACTGGATTAGCATCAATCTACAAAGCAGAACTGTTATCATAATATAACATCATTGGCAAAAAGTCTTTAAGACTCATGTCACTTAGTAAATTAGACATCCAAATCACTTCACAAGTAGTAGAAGCCATGCTTCTATAATCTTCCTTAGCAGATGACCTGGACAAAGTAGATTGCTTCTTACTTTTATAAGTTATCAAAGGATCGCCCAGAAAAACACAATATCCAGACACATACTTCCTTGTAGCAAGACATCTGTCCTAATGAGAATCAACATAATCTCTAAGATTAAGTTTACAATCACTATTAATTTAAACACGACTCCCTGTGATTTCTTAAGATATCATTAGACCCTTAAGGCCACATCTAGATGTGATGAAGGAGAAAAATGCATATGTTGACTAAGACAATGAACAACATAAGATATATCAGTTCTAGTGTTGGTCAAATATATCAATTTACCAACTTATCTATGATAGTTACCAATATAATCAAGAAATTTATCATCATCAAATTCAATAAGACTTAAAGTTGTATTTTCAGGCAAAGGAGTATCAACTTGCTTAGTAGCTAATAAACCATACTCATGTAACAACTCAAGACAGTATTTCCTCTGACTTAACAAATACATTTATCATTATCAAGAACCTCAATGCTAAGAAAGTATTTTAACTAGCCCAAATCTTTAATCTAAAACTTAGTTTTTAGAAACTCTTTAAACTTCTCAATTTCGAAAATATCATTTCCCGTTATAACTATGTCATCAACATAAACCAACAAAGAAAAAAAATTATCACCATTAGTCTTGGTAAACAAAAAATAGTCATATTTAAACTGAACAAATCCATTTTATTAAAGCACTAGTCAATTTAGCATTCCATTATCTAGGAGCTTGTTTCAAACCAGACAAAGATTTATGAAGTTTGAAAACTTTACCTTTTTTAGTATCAAAACCAGGGGAAGAGTCATATAAACATCCTCCGTTAAATCAACATATAAAAAAGCGTTGTTTACATCAAGATGAAATAAGACCCAGCCTTTGCAAACAACAATATTAAGCATACATCTAACAGTGGCCATCTTAACTCATGAATTAAAGTTTCCATATAATCAAATCCCTCCTTCTAGCTACAAGCCTAGCCTTATATGTGATAACCTGTGGTCATTATTTAATTATATTTTTACGTATATCTTTGAAAATTTTGACGAGATTGGATGTCATAATGTTTGGTGATTTGAGTTGAACGAATGTCGAAAGTTATATTTTTACGTTTTGACGAGTTACGAGGATTATTAGTGATCGCGAATATCAACAGATTCTAGAAATTTTACGTTTTATTTTTAATCATGTCGATGTTTGATATTTTGACGTTTTTATTTGTAATTGCGTATTAAGTCGTGCCGGGACTATATAATATCATATTTTGTGTGCGTTTTAAGTTTTGAGAAGTATTTTCATGAAACCCGAGACCCGTAAATGTTTTCAAAAATGACTGATAGTCATTTCTCGCTTTTAAACAAGTATTTGTACTTTGGTCCATAAGAATCAACAATTGACAAAAACTACCCTACACTTCCACCATATAAATAGAATTTTCTGTCATAACAAACACATACAAACCACCACTACCAAAAACTCTCTCTCTCCCTTGTGTTCTTCCTTGCCGTCACCCTAGCCACACAAACACCACTTGGATTTTAAAAACTAGTTTGAATCTATTAAAACTAAGCAAATTCCTATCTTAGTTTTGCTTTTCTCATCATATTGGTATAAAATTTTGCTACATGCAAGCACTTTTTCTTAAAACCCATTTTCATGAAAAATCTTGTGTTTTGATCTATTTTGTTGATAGTATGTAGGTTTTTATGGTGTTGTATGTAATTTTTACTTGTTGCATGTAAGATTTTTGAATTGGGTTTTTATTGATTTGATCATCTAAGTAAATATAGGATGTAAGGATTGAAAGTAATAATGTTAAGATGATATTAGATGTAAAAATAATGTTAAAATGGGTTAAAAATTTGATTTTATATGATTTTTAGGAAGGTAATTTAGACCAGCAGCTTTGATGCTAATTTTGGAAAACTTAAGTTTGGAATGAGATTAGATGATTAAATATTGTTGTAGAGGATTTCATAAGCTTTGATTTGATATAAATTAGAGCTTCTAACTCAAAACAAGGAAGAAGTTATGATAGATTGATTATCCGTGTACCGGGAGGCGAGTATCGACACAATACGAAATTGTTGTCGATATTTGGATCAAATCTCGGGGACTATATAATGAGTTTTTGAAAATGATTAAAGGCTGTACTTGAATTCTAAACATAGGAGGTTGAGTCTATTATTAAACCTGAGTGTCGATTTTATAAATGGAATAGTTTATAAGGGTTAAAATGATATTGTAAATTAAATACGTAAAACTGTCCGGATTTTATAGTTTAAAGATGTGTTGGGCAGGAGGACTTATAAGTAAAAGCTTTTGATAAAACTTTTTGAGTACTTTCTATATATATTAAGTGAGTTTCTCAAGTAGTATCGTAAGTTTTTGATATTTTTATGTAGGAGAAAACAGTTTTGGACATTTAGTATACACAGGCAGATTTTTAACAAAAGAAATAAATAATAAAGTGAAAGTGTAAAGATATAAATATATAAGAATTACTTGAATGGGGATGGTGTGAGTTTAATTTTTATTTTGAATCATTTATTTGATTTTATTAAGTATAGAATATTACTTGAATGTATTATTAAAGGTGTGGGTTTTATTTGATAGATTGTGACTTTTGTGTTCGCCGGACATCGTCAATCGTTGAAAGTCGTTTTACTATTGCTATTACTCAAGGTGAGTCTATAGCCTCGCTTTATGCTTGTTTTAATGATTTTAAAACCCGCGAGGGGTATACATGCTATTTGAAATAAAATAAACACATATCATGAATAATTATTGGACCCAAATGTTGCCTATGTTGCCTGATTTTGCCTTGATTTGTATAAGTACCTAAGTTGCAAAAGTACCTAAATTCATGAACCGTTTACTATGTTCTAACTTTTGGTTGTGAGTTGGGAAGAGCCGCTTATTCAAATGATAGTACTATTGGGCTGACAACCCTATCTGAGACCAGGGCTTTACGCTGAGTAACCTCTAGGAAGGATAATATATGAGAATGAGAATTAGTGGTATAACTTGCAACTAATACCCAAGTAGCGACGGTGGAATTCATATAGTAATGCTGCCATTTGGCGTGGGTGACTAAGTTAAGGGGTCGGTGTCATGAGCTAATACAATTCATTAGCTATTGCTATAAGACGAAATGCCTGATTAATTGATTGTATGGCCATATATTAAACGATTATGATTGATTTTATCATGTGTTCAAATGTGTTTTGTTAAACCTATAGATTCACTCATAAATATTTGTTGATTTGTTTAAGCATGTATTTCAGGTAATCTGATGAGTTGATCAAGGAGCTTGCTTGGGAAGGTTGCGGTGTCGCTTTTATAGTTCTTCAGTGTGAAACGGTTTTCTTTCCCTGTCATTATAAAATATTGTCTTTTGACATCAGAAAACTATAAAAATCATTTTTGAGTATTTTATAGTTAATAAAAAGTTTATTATTTTGTTAGTATATTTGGGGGACCGAAACGCTGCTCTGATATTTATGAAATCAATTTGTTGGGATTGAAAGTTTTAGACTAAAAATTGTATTATTTTATCTTATATTTTAAATGTCTCATTTTGAGATCGTACCAAGTGTTTTTAGTAACGAGGTTTGAGTTAGCACCCAAATGTGTATTTTCCGCTGTGTAATGTAATTTGGGGGTGTTAAAGATTGGTCTTTAGAGCTTTTAGTTATAGCGAATTAGGTCGATTTTTGAAAATATCCTAAACTATAACTTTGGTGTCAAAAATATTTTATAAAAGCAACGCAACTTCTCTGCAAGGCTCCGGTAAGATTATTTATTTTTAGTTATGCTTTATATTATAGATGTATCCCTCAAATTTTTCTGAATCCCTGAGTATTTATTAAGTAAATACTATGATAAGGTATTGGTATTAATGAAAGAACGCTGAGTGCTTTCATCATAATTTCTTTTTGTGAACATTGTATATTATCATTTGCATTGCATTGCATTGCATACATATATATTGACATACGTAAATCATTTGCATTTGCATGACCATGCATTGCATATATATTTTTGAATAATGACCTTATGTACTCTTGAATTTTCTATGATTGTAGAAAATGGCCGATGTACCACGTAATAGAAGTAGGGATGGATATGCTGTAAGGGGACCGAGTTTTCGGTGTCAGCAAGGATGTCATCATAAGAATACTCGTGGATGGATAGATGTCGAGGACGATAAGAAAGACTTTGTGGAATCTGAGAGTGATAATTTGAGGCCTAAGAGCGAAATTCGGAAGGCTGAGATTAGGGCTGAGGTAATAAGTTATGGTAATGATTTTAGGACGTTTCAGGAAGAGAGAGATAGACTACACATGTTAAGTGATTATGAAGCCCACATTAGGCCATATCTTGGACAGAGTTGGGAGTTTCAGGACAATGAGAATTATGCTGATTCTCACTACATGAGGTATCCGCCGTGCCAAGGTACGTATCTGAAGTATGGATTAGAGGAGCCACCGTGCCATGACCCAAAAGGAAGGTGCAGCAAGCTAGATGCGGATGAGGACGAAGCATAGGCTAGTCAAGTTGGAGAAAATGATGTGCCATGTCCTATGGAGTGATAAATTCATGAATCTTTCTTGTATTCCAGTTTATGTACTTGTTGTGTTGTATTCGGATATATTTGGACTTTATGATGTAGTACTGTGGTGGAACATGTTTTCGTTTAGGTTGATAAGGGTAAGTGACTGTAGTGACATGTCTTGTCACGATTTTGTCGAATTTTACTGATGCAATCTATTTTTACCATTTATTATCTTAAGTTGTCTTTATTATTTCTTTTGTGAGTTGATTGGTGAATTTAGGTAGTATTGTGTTGTTTACACATGTAGTATCCATGATATATCGTGATAAAAAGATCCTTCTTTCTATCTCGATGTGTATACTTATCATGTTTCTTTCATCTGTGATAATAGTGAAAAGAATCGAGTGGGACATTGTCTGTCATTAGTGGATCCCCACGTGACTAAGTTTCTTGAAATATGTCTCCAAAATTAAAAACCTCTAGGGTAGACTTTATGATTATGGAAATAATCGTTGGAACGTTTGAAGCTGATTGTGCTGCAAGGAAACAAGGTGCCGAGACTGAAGATTCTGCTGTTCCAGTTGGAGATGTTGCTGCTATTCTACAAGGTTGTAATGGAAGTCTACATGCTAGATTCCTAAGAGCGAGAAGGAAGGTTGTGAAGAGTATCTTACGACACCAATGGTGTTTGGAAATGTACAAATAGATGGATAAACTTGAGTAACTGATGGATATATCGTAATATTAGTAGTAATTTAGAAATATACAAATGGACGAAACGGAGAGTAATTTAATGATTGATCCTGGCTTGAAAATTTAGTGTAGCAGAAAAGATAAAAAGGACGGTTTTGTTGCAAACGACAATAGGAAATGAAAATTTATTCCCTCTAACAAAAGATAAATTCAGATTTCGACAGTCTAAGATAAGGGAGAATGGTATTCATGCTGTTACTGTAAACCATGGAAGCAAGAGGAATTATAATATGTAAACGGTATATTTTGCACCATATGGGTAATTGTCTATCTACTTGTCGCAAGTATGGACTAGCTGGATGTCGATCTGCTGAAGGAAGGACAAGAAATGTAGTTATAGGGATTAGTGTTCCTGGAATAGTGAAATGTTTTCATCATGGTAAAAGAGTATGGGTAAAGAAATTGTTCAGATATTGGGAATCAATAGGAAAGGAATGTCGCTGTTATTGCAGCCTATATTTTTGCTGATAAGTCTTGAGATTCAGATGTTGTAATTTGCATATTCTTATTTGATAATCATTGAGTTAGCATATTGTTTGAATAATATATCTGATAAAATCAGAAGATGTTAGGTTTAGTTGACCTAAGAATGAGGGATCAGCAAGAAGTAGCAATTAATTGAAATGAGAAATTAACCGATGGAAAGATTGTTAATAATTAATTATATACTAAGGAGATATTTTATGGACTTACGAAATTAGGCAATATCGTACATTTAACCGAACTAGGGTTGTGTTGGGAATTGCTGGAACGGGGATGAAAGTTGTAGGGTATGATGAGTAAAAGTGGAACTTTGATGAGAATTGAGTACTGATTACAAGAATTAATAAGTGGAATTTCTATTTAAGGATTTTATTTGGTCAAAGATGAGGAGGTATGCAGGAGGAAACCGTAATATGTCGTATTCTTAGTGCACTTCATCAGTAGTAGTCGAAAGGGAATGATAAGACGTGTTCGTAAGTATTTTGTGATTTTCCTGCGGAATCGTAGAGTTCACTGTCGTCTTGGGAAATGAAGTTTTGTGTTGGCTTAGTTTTGGAAGTTATTGATAGTTGTAAAATACGTCTTTTAGGAAAAAGAGCGTAATTGGGGACAAGTATTAAGTGTCGGTTTAGGAAAACCAAAGCACTTATGACCCTTAGTGGGGATTGTTCTCAAGGAGGCAAGTGCGTTGTGTTAAGTGATGATTAACTTTTGTGATTATAATTTATGAAGAAAGAAAATAGAAAAGAGATTAGAAGAGAATAACGGTTACGATTATGGATTAAACTAAGACGAATGGTCGTACACGTAAAACCGTAAAAAGTGACAAAATTAAAAATTTACCCTAAAAATTCCTAGAAAATTGAAATAAATCCTAAAAAAGTAATTAGAGTTTACAAAAAATCAATAATCACTCAAACCTTTTATTTAATTAAATAATAATTTTTTTATGCTAATTAAAGCCTAAAAAATCAAATTAATTAATAAAAAGCTCACAATGAGATTTTTTAACTTGTAAACCTCTAAAATGACTTAACTAAATTAATAACTATTTTTGAAAATTTTTAAATTAATAAAAACTATTTAAAAACAATTAAAAACTATTAAAACTTAAAATAATTCTAAAACTTAATCTAATGACAATAAAAATATTCTAAAAATTGTAAAATTCCTAACTTAATATATTTAACCTAAAAAAAATAAAAAAAGTGCAAAAATGTAAAAACTGAAATTTAATAATAAAATAATAATAAAATAATATTAAAAATCCAAAAATTATTAAAAAATTCTAAAAACTTGCAACTAGTTTGTTTTAACCTAATTAAATAGAAAATGAACTTGAAATACCAAAAATGCCCCCTATTGGGCCTTCAAATAGGCCAAATACCCAAACAGATCCTTAATGGGCTTAATATTGGGCCCAATAAGAAAAAGTTCTCAGAAATGGCCCAAAAGCTCTAGTCAAGCTTAAAATTTGATTTTAAACACAATTTTCCAAAGGCCCAAAAGCTGAAAATGAGCTTAAGCTAGCTTATTTCAAAACAACTTATTCTTAATGGGCTTTTTGGACCATTAAGCTATAAGCTGATGCCATAAGCTAAGATTTTACCCACGTCCTTCTCTTGACCTAATTAAGCTGTTTGCAAAAAGAAACTTGAAATAAGCTCAAGTAATAAGCCTGAAATAAGCCAAAGCCCTCTTCACAAAACGACAAAATAGTCGTTTTTGAGTTCTAGACTATTTCAAGAGCTGATTCAAGTTGATATAAGTTACAAATGGCTTAACTAAGCATAATCAACAAACTTTTTTTTTCAATAAGCACACTCAATAATCTGAAATAAGCAAAAAGCTGATTTTGAAATAGTCGTTTTCTAGTCAAAAGCTAAAATCACAAGCTGTAAACTTCCAGAATCACTTATAAGCTCAAAATATTAGGACCTATTACAAAAAACAAGTTGTTGCACATTGGAATAAGCTAGAATGACTTATTAATAAGCTGAACACCAAATATAACCAGCAGTGGCTAGAAGCAGGGGAAAGGAGTTCCCACTGCCTTGACTTTTTGACTTTGAATTTTAGAGAGTTTCACTTGGTCTTTTTGGACAATCAAGGCACCCTTATGATCAGTGAATCACAAGGAGTAAATAACAAGCAAATAATCACAAAAACACCTAGCCAATCAGTGCAGTTAATTCAACCTTTGCTCAGATGTGTTCTAGACAAGTAATAAGAAGATCTGATGATTATAAGCTACTTTTAAGCTATTAAAAGATAACCACAAACCACCAAATGCATACACAAGCTCAATACAACTTAAAGAAACACAGATTAACACATTTCATCCAACAAATCCAACTTATGAACAAGATCTAGGCAAAAGCAGTTACTGGTGAACAATGATGAACACAATAATAATGTTTGCTGATCTACTTGACACCAAATCCAAATTCAAGGCCTCAGGTCTATCACATAGGTTGCAATAACAATGATTTAACACTTGTAACCCCTAGGTTAACATGCAAACTAGGTGTGCACAAGATTTCAGAGCAAAACAACAAGTTTTCAAGATTCTATAGCCAATTGTTTGATTCAGTGATTTAAGGCACAAATTTTGCATATATCAGAACACAATCACCTCTATAACAAATAACTACTCAAACAATACCACAATACCAGCTTCAAATCATACAAACTTGAACCAACAATCAATCCCAAACACCCTTTTAACTTTTTAAAATCAATTTTAACAAAGTAAAAGTCTTCTCAAGATTGATTTAAGCCCAAATAAGCATCATAACATACAACATATGAATCAAGAACCAACTTGCAGGCATAAAAACACACTTATACTAACAGAATATCAAAATCACTTAGAACACAAATACTTAATCAAAAAGATAAAGTTTTGAGAATTTAAACCTCCAAGATGTACATCCACACCTTGGAATTAATAAGCTGAGGTGCTAGCAAGAACAAGCACCAGCTTCCCCATGCTAAGAACAACAAACAAGCCCAGCCAAAGGCTTGAGCCTAGGTTAACACAAATAGAGTAAAATAAGGTGAAAAATGGTCAAGTCTATGCAAGACTTAGGTTCCTACAAGGCCCGAATCTTCCCTTAAGGCCTCACCACCCCTTAATCAACCAAGATTAGGAGGCTATGATCACCCTTAAGCTAAAATAAGCAAGCTGTTGAACCACAAGCACTTAGCAAACCACTTGACTGATTTTTGAGATAAAACGTATACCAACTTCCAATATTGTTTAAGCTAGTGAATTGTGCCTTATGTCACTTAACGAAACACCTCAATGAACAATCCTCACCAAAGCACAAGCCAAATTCTTGACTTCACCAAGAACAAAGGGACTCACAAGTTTAAAGGCACTCTTGGACTTGTTCAAGGTTTTGTTTAAGTACAAAAACGTGACAATTAGCTACTCAATCCAATAACAATTAATGGAACTCAGTTTTAAATCATAACACAACACCACAATTTCATAAAATTCAGAAAAGGGTTTTACAAGGTTTGACAAAAGTAAAACTGAGAACAAGAATTATGCTATGAATAAGGTTGCCTTATATAGGGCTACAATGATTCTAGAAACAAAAGGAAAGTTGAAAACCCTAGCTAATGAAGTTCCACAAATGCCCTTGTCGAATTTCAACTTTGGTTATCATGTGAAGAGTTCTTGTCATTTTGCTGATGCTGAGTTGTTTTGGAACAATCCTAGACGTCCAATGATGTGTAGGGACCAAGAAAATGCCTTTGGTCGTTGGATGGAACTTTTGGTTTTGGCTGTATGTTGAAGACGAATAAAGAGTGAGCAGGGGAGCCACGTGTAACCTTCTTGGTGATGGGGGGACCAAAGTGGGGTTTAGATTTTGTTAAGCATGTGTTCAATCATAAATCTGGAGAGGCTTAAGGGTTAATTGTTGCTTAATCAAAAACTCCCAATTCGTGTTCTTGGCTGATGAACACAGATTTTGATCTTGTTTTTGGGATTAAGAAAATGTTAGGCGCCATTTGTTTAATTAAGTATATTTTGAAAATATAGTTAATTAGTGGGATAGTGATGTGGAGGCTGGGAGGGTTTTGATTGGTGGAGAGAGTAAGTGGGGTGAGGTGTCAAGAGGGGATTCGTCTAGGTAAGATGTTGTGTCGGCCAGAAATAGTCCTCCATCTCTCTTTCTCTTTTCACTTGCCATTTAAACAGCCAAAAACCAGATTCCTTTGTTAATGAAGTTTCAAAACTTCTATATTGGCCAGAAAACTTTTCACAAGGACTTGTTTTGTATTTCTTTGATATTTGAAGGACTGATCTTGCAAATTTTTGAACTTTGAAGGTCTTCATGGTATGTTTGAATATAAAAGGGACCAATATTGGCAATTTAGTTTTGATGAGGGACTAAACTTGCCAATTCTTCAAAGTGGAGGGTCCTTTTTGCAATTTTGACAAACTTCAAGGACCAAACTTGTAATTATGAATATACAAGGGTTTAAAGTGTCAATTCTTCAATATTGGAGGACCCTTCTTATATAATCTTCAAATCTTCAAGGTTTATTCTTGGAAAATCATCACTTGGGCTTGGTTCATTATGTGGCTTCGTTTCCTGTGTTCGGTTTTGCATGTTCCTTGTGATCTTTTGTCATTTCCTCAATATCCATACCTAAAATACACAAGTAACAAACACAAGCATAGATTTGGCATTTTTGATGATATTTCATGCATTTAAAGACCGTTTTGGACGATGAGACTATGTATATTTGCAGTCTCATCACTCCCCCATACTAAACCATTGCCGTGCCCTCACGCAATGCTAGATTAAAGTATCATAGCACCTCCCAAATTCTTTTTTATTCACTTTTATTGAATGATAAACTAGCTACACTACTACTATACTACTACGACTTGTGTTTTAGACATAATGTATGATTTTCATCGCAAAATGGGACATTTAGGTTCATAGAATAAGAACACGTGAATGCTTTGTTAGAAATAATTTCATCGTCCTCGATTTTCACCCCAATTCCATGCTAAGCGTGCAACGAGATCATTGTCATTATAAGTTAGTAATACTAACACTACTCATATGCCCTAATCACGTACTTATCCTCCCATTTTCCTAAGTTGTATCTCTTATATTTTATTTTGTCTTGAATGTTTCACGAGGATACATTGTTTGACTTATGCGATGATAGAGATTTAGGTCTAAAAATAGAGTCATAACGGTGTAACCAAGACCATCGAATTAATAGCCCCTAATAATAGACAACGATGTCAAAAAATTAAGTCAACAAGAAGGATCGATAAACACGGTTTTATAACGGTTTTGAACATGAGACTTATTACCAAGACTTTTATACGCCCCCTAACGGAAGGGCCTTATTATCATAGGTTTACCTCCATCTTTTATTCAACTTCGCCATGAAGCTTTTATTATGACTTCGGTCTTGCCTTGCCTTTTATTATCCTCCCCATCGGTGGTTTTATATGGCCAAAGACGTATATCCTCACGCTAAGGCGAATTTTGGATCTTTAAAGCTTCAAAGATTAAGGCTTGATTCACTTTCAATTTTTGCATAGATTTTTCGGCCCTGTGAGCTTCAAATTATTTGCTTGATTTAGGTGAGCACTTGAAATCTTATTATTAGGTGAAGCTTTCGATTATTCGGGTTGCCAATACTTCAAAACCGTGACGTTGACGATACCTTAATGTCTTCCCAATTTAATTACATGGAAGCTACTAGAAAAGACTAGAAACCAACATTCAAGACTAAACCGCTAAGTCAATATTTATTAAGCAAAAAATATTTACAAGCGAGGGGAGAATAAGCAAACAACAAGAACACATGAGTTTTTGAAAGAATATGAGTACTCTACGTTTAGCATAGTAACTTATAATTAACTTATCATTTCTCGTCCTCATTTAAGAGACGTAGCCTAATATAAAGTTAAGGAATCGAAGCTAAGTGCTCAACACACACGTTCGAGTCAAAAATTACTCTTATTCTCGCCATCAGAAAATCTACATTCGTGTCTTCAAACACTTACGAAATATGAGGAAAATTTTAAAATTTGGCCATTTTTAGCCTTATTTTGCATAAATGATAACAAAAAGATGAACATTGGGAAGCGTGAAAGTTTGGCAAGGCAAGTATCTATTCACCCCCCCATAATAAAGTTAAACATTGTCCTCAATGTTTCGAGTCTAAGGGTTGGAAAACCCCCATACTAGAGACGTAGTCGAATGCTTAATCTAGCATGGAAAGGGTGTAACCGTTAAATTTAAAGCCGTTTATAAAGTGTGCTAAAAACCTAAGGTTAGAACATCAAAAGATATATCATGGATATTGAGAAAGTCTTCAAAGCAAACGATCGAGTGCTCCCATAAAACGAACACGAGAGGCTCCAATCGTGAAGATAATGATCATCTAAAATCCACAATTCACAAACAACCACGGAACAAAGGTTGGAAGGGCACAAATCCCCACACGTTACTACATTAGAAAGCGATAATATATACATAGGATAAGCATGGGACTCCCCCACGAGGCACCTCGTTTTTTATTACCGAGTCATGAGCTCGACTCGATCCCCCATAAATGTGATAATTTAGGGATAATCATGGTATGGTCAATTTCTGGTGGGGCTTACATGATAAACAAGGCTAAAAAACAACCGGTATTAAGGACTAAGTCCTTTGATGGTGCAAAATACCGGGATCGAAGATGGCGTTCTCGTTTTCATTGGATAAACAAATCAACGTCACTTCAACATGTGCCAACACAAACCCAAAGAGTTTAAAGAAAATATATGAGAAGAAATAGAAGGTTGGGATAATGGGTAAGTCACAAAAACCATGAGCTACTCGAGGTAGACTCGCACCAATCAAATAGAAAGATTTTCCATTTGATGCGTCGGTGGAAGACCGAGATTTCCCTTTCCGGGATCAAATATCTCGTCCTTGGTGGAGAAAGGGGAGGGAGCATAAGGGGCTTCCCCCACACTAAGTCCACACAAAGCAACGTCAAAAGGAGAAGACGAGCTTGTAGCACTCAAAACACGAGGTGATGCCGGAGTTAACATTGTAGAAAAATATTTTAAACCGAATTCATATTTTTTTCCTTTTTCATCTTTTGAAAAATCCTTATGAAAACCCGACTTGATTATGTCAAAAATATTTGGTGTTTCTAAAACGATGTTAGTCACACTAAAAATTCTCACATTTGAAAACCATTTTGGTTTTGGTGGTGGTAAGTTCTCAAAACGTTTGTCGACAAAGAAAACTTCCCCATCGGGGTCAACATATTCATCATCCGAAGAATCATTCGTGATTGGAGACGTAGGATTAACACTCTTAACCTCCACCGGCGGAGGGGATGGAAAATCGTTATTATCATCAACTCCTAAAACTCTTTTTGAAATTCTTTTGCAAATGTTTTTAATGGGATTAACATTGTTCAAAGACGTGATAGAATACACATGAGAAAGCGTAGAGTTTAGAGTTGCATTTATGACGAGTTCTTCCTCATTGAAACGTAGAGTGATTTTCCTAGCATGCACATCGGTAAGTGCTCTCGAAGTATCCAAAAATGATCGACCTAAAATTAGAGGAACTTTAGGATCGATGGGAATGTCAAAAACAATAAAGTCCATGGGATAGTAAAACTTTCCAACTTTCACGAAGACGTCCTCGGCTACTCCACAAGCTAGAATCGTTGAATGATCGGCCATCTCGATTGAAATTCTTGAAGGAGTTAGATTAGGAAGATTGAGCGACTTAAAAATCTCAAGAGGCATCAAATTTATACTAGCACCAAGATCGGACAAGGCGTAGCATTCCTCCATATCTTGTATTGCACATGGGATTAAAAATTTACCGGGATCACCGACTTTTTGAGGTATGCGGCTAAGAAAAACCGAAGAACAACTAGACGACTTTTGCAATTTCTCTTTGTTATTCAACATACTTTTGAAGTTTGCGGTAAATCGAGGCATCATGACCAAGGCGTCGGCAAAACTTATATTAAAATGCAAGTCACGAAACATTTTCATAAAAAGTTCAAATTGATAATTATTTCGTTTTTGTGCCTTTTCCTTGTTTCGTCTTGAAGGGTAAGGTAAGGGTGGTGTGGGTTGGGGCATAGGCATCAGCCTTGGAATCTCGGGTTCCACTATTGGTATTGGTTCATCCGTAGGCGTGGTTTGTGCGGTACTTCGTGGGCTTGGAATTTGCTCCTTTTCTTCCACCACCTCGGGTTCTTTCTCTATTTCCTTCTCCGTAGAAGTACTTGGACAAGAAATGGGTTCTTTGAAAGTTTTACCACTACCAGTAGTAATAACCTTCAATTCTCTTTTCGGGTTCACGATGGTAACACTAGGAAGACCACCCGAAGAAGAAGGTTTACACATGATAGCTTCAAACATTTTACCCATTCGATCTTCAAACTTAGATTGCCTAGCATCCGCTTTTAACAACTCTTGCTTAATCTCATGTTGACCTTGCTCCATTTTTTGGTGATTTAGTTGGAGACGTTGAACATTTCCTTTCATTTTATTAGCATGATTTTTCAATTCATTAGCAAGTTCGTTTTTAAGCTCATTTTTCAACTCGGATCTTAAGCTAATTATCTCATGTTGCATGTTATCAGACTTAGCATCGTTTGCCTTTGCATATTCTAAAAATTCTCCATTTATTTTTAGTGTGAGCATTTTGAAAACCTTGTGTGGTAGTTTGAAAATCACGGTTTTGGTTTTGGTTTGAAATTTGCCGATTTCCACTTTGGTAATTACCCTTGTTGAAGTTACGTTGATTTCCTTGATAAGTACCATTTTGATTGTTTCGATAGTTGTTAGCATTTTGATTTCGTGGAGCTTGATTTTGGCGGTAACCTTGACCGTTTTGGTTATAAGTTCCCGTGGCTACATAAGCATTGGAAGTGTTACCATCCGCGGTAATGCACTCAGAAAAATCATGAGCTCCACCACACGAAATACAACTCTTGGGAACCGCTTTAACCGAAGCGGAATTTAAAGCATCTTGTGCTTTCCAATGAGTCATAAGATTCGAAAACCGATCAAAAAACCGATTCTCCTCATTTGCTTCATCTTGCAAGGCACTCATGTTACGAGACGACGATGACGAACCCATAGTGGCAACACTCGGTGAGTTATGAGGGATATAAACCTTAGACCTATTCTCAATGATTTTTAAAGCCTCATCGGTCGTTTTGCACAAAAAATTACCACCTGTGCCGGCATTTAAGTAATCTCGTTCATGATCATTAAGCCCATTATAAAAAGTGTCAATGTGATGCAATTCGGAAAAATCATGGTGTGGACATTCATGTAACATTTCTTTAAACCTTTCCCAAGCCATTGAAAAACTTTCATTAGACCTTTGAGTAAATCGTGAAATCTCGTTTTTTAAATGTGTTGTTTTAGATGGTGGAAGAAATTGATTCACAAACTTAGAAACGAGATCACCCCACGTCAAAATCGAATTTGGGGGTTCTTTCTCGAGCCATATCTTGGCGGGTCCATCTAACGAGTATGGAAACAACATCATCTTAATGGCATCGTGGGGTACATCCTTAAACTTGCTTGTCGCGGTGAGACGATTGAATTGCCTAATGTGATAATGTGGGTTGTCTTTTTTGTGTCCGCGAAACTTGTTGGCTTGAAGCATAGACATTAAACCCGTCTTGATCTCGAAGTTCTCCGCAAGGATGGCGGGAATCACAATGGCCTCTCCAAAACCCTCGGTGGGTGCTTGAAGCAACTCCATTATAGTACGATTAGCCATGATAGCTTCTTGTTCTACAATAGGTTCCTCACTTGGAGTCTCTTCACAAGAAGGTGTTGGTGTGTTTTCCTTTCGATTACGACGTTTACGTGCACGTCTTGCTTGATTATGAGTAAGCATAAACGTCACGCACAACGTGGGGATGAGCAAAGAAGATTCTTTTTGGTGTTTTTAATTTTTTCAATTTTTTTGTGGTTTTTGATTGTTTTTACTTTTTTTTTTGGATTTTGGAATTGTATTAAGTAGACAAAAATCTACAAATCTCCTCCTTAATCAAATCTCTTGATTAAAGAAGCCTCAAGGAATGAAAACGATCACGTGAAGTGAACGCCTTCGATGACTTTAGAACGTTGGTGGAACACCAAAACGTTCAAGAGGGTTTAATCAAATGAAACCAATAAAATATATATGATACTTAGATAATACTTTGGTTGGCAAACGCTCGATTAGCCCTTTTTATCTAAACACACACAAGCAAGTGGGGAAACCAGGCGGCGCGAAGCACTTAAGAGCCTTTTTCCTTAGGGTATATTTTATAATACCCGCCTTATACCCACCTTATAGTTTGTGTTTTTCAAAATTAAGCTTCACGAAAGTATTTATCTATTTTGCCTTTTCTTTCTTGTTTGAGATTCGAATACAATGATTGAGTAATGACCTCCCAATCAAGGTTGTGTTTTCACACTTTTGGAGTACTTGTGAATTTATTGTTCTACGTATACAATATAGTAATAGTATTCACACAAAAAAACGAAAACCGATAATACGTATTAGTAGAGTGCTACTAATACAAATACTATTTATGGTTAGTATAAAAACAACAATTGTCCAAATCAAAACACAACACGCCTCCCCGGCAGCGGCGCCAAAATGATAGTTGTAAAATACGTCTTTTAGGAAAAAGAGCGTAATTGGGGACAAGTATTAAGTGTCGGTTTAGGAAAACCAAAGCACTTATGACCCTTAGTGGGGATCGTTCTTAAGGAGGCAAGTGCGTTGTGTTAAGAGATGATTAACTTTTGTGATTATAATTTATGAAGAAAGAAAATAGAAAAGAGATTAGAAGAGAATACCGGTTACGATTATGGATTAAACTAAGACGAATGGTCGTACACGTAAAACCGTAAAAGTGACAAAATTAAAAATTTACCCTAAAAATTCCTAGAAAATTGCAATAAATCCTAAAAAAGTAATTAGAGTTTACAAAAAATCAAAAATCACTCAAACCTTTTATTTAATTAAATAATAACTTTTTTATGCTAATTAAAGCCCAAAAAATCAAATTAATTAATAAAAAGCCCACAATGATAATTTTTTAACTTGTAAACCTCTAAAATGACTTAATTAATTTAAATACTATTTTTGAAAATTTTAAAATTAATAAAAACTATTTAAAAACAATTTAAAACTATTAAAATTAAAATAATTCTAAAAATTAATCTAATGACAATAAAAATATTCTAAAAATTGTAAAATTCCTAACTTAATGTATTTAACCTAAGAAATATATAAAAGTGCAAAAAATGTAAAATTGAAATTTAATAATAAAATAATATTAAAATAATATTAAAAATCCAAAAATTATATAAAAATTATAAAAACTTGCAAACTAGTTTGTTTTAACCTAATTAAACAGAAAATGAACTTGAAATACCAAAAATGCCCTTATTGGGCCTTCAAATGGGCCAAATGTTGATCCCAAACTTAGATCGATTAGCTTTGTGTATACGGGATTAGATCAAGTATAACACGTAGAGAAACCTTTGTTATATGCTTTGTGAATCTAAGTATTATGCGGAATTTAATACTTAAACAAGAACACAAGATGTAAACAAAACTTTCACTTTGATTATGAATGTCGAACTTGCTTACAATGAAAGATGTTTACGTACGAAAACTTAATGAAAACTTGATTCTAAACATTAACCTAAAGGCCTTCTTTTATAGACTAAGAAGCCTTGTACAATAAGCTACGTATCAACTATTCTAGGTAAAGATAAACATAGAAAATACATTGTCGTTTCTATCCTTACTAGAAGTATTCTAGAACATAATAAACGTGTAGCTCACATCTTCCATCAGTGCTTGTCTTCAATCTGTCAACGCTTGACTTTAACTTGTCAACGCTTAAGCTGTCAGCGCTCACTTTGCTCTTGTCAACGCTTGAGTTGTTCTTGTCAGCGTTCAAGTGATCTGGCCTTAATTTATTCCCAACAATCCTCCCCTAAACTTGATATCCACTCTTATGATCAAGTTTCTGAATAAACATTAAGAACTTGGAGGAGTCTGACAAACCTTATCATATTGGTAATCAATAAATCTGATCAAATTCTTTGCCACGTCACTTGTGTAATCTATCTCCAACTGGGTGTCCTTCATCTTTTCCAAAACAGCCTTGGATATGAAATACTGAGCATCTACAAGTAAATACTCAGCAAACTTTGTAGAACTCAAATGGTATACACTAGCAGCTGAATATAACCTCCATTGAAGACCACTGAGATCATCTTCAAGATCCTTCCATATTTCAGGATCTTCCTCATTTGTCCCACACATTCTTTTGAATGTGGTCCAAAGTTTTATTCCATTAGCTGAAGTTGGTGCTTCAGCCTCATACTTGGTATCTAGCAACCTCCAAAGGTCCACCAAGTCTTCTCTATCACAACTTGCAAATAAAGATATGAGAGTGGTAAAAGTGTGTACCTCCTTGACAAATCTTCCAATCTTCCAGAATCCACATTCATCTTCATCATAACTCACAATTGGATTCCTGGAATCTAGTGGTAACACATGCACCATATCTGAAGCTTCTAATGGGGAGAGCTTGAGGCTCTTTCTAATAACTGCTTCACTTGGATATAGTTGATTCATATCTTTTGGAAACTCAAGTGTAAATCCCTTCTTCACTGGTCTGGGAACTATCATAGCTTTCTTGATTTCCATCTCTTCTGCAAGTTGCTCCTTTCTTTCATCTGAAAGAAGTCTGAAAGTGTTTTCTTCCTGCACTTTCACCCAAATGGGATAAGCCCTATGTTCCAACTCATCAAATGTCAAAGCCTTCAACTTCTGATGTGTCCATCCAACTCCATGACATTTGAGCAACATAAAGTAGAGCTTCCTTCTATCCCTTTTCAACTCAGAGAGAATGTTACTTACCTTGTGCTTCAAAATCACCTTACAATCCTTCTGAACTCTAAGAAGAATTTCCAAACCCCATATCTGATCTGAAATGGTCAAGTCTGGATTATCCATACAGCTTTCTTCCCAAGAATTGTACATCTGAACCACCTCTGGCATATCAAAATCAATCTGCAACTTTAAATCTCTCAGCTTTTCCCTAGCAAGCTCATCACCATACTCAAGCCTTTCTGGTTCAACAATCATCACACTTGAGTCTGAGCTAGCTCCACCACTTTCTTCTTCAGAAGTCACAACAAATGGTGACTTTTCCTTTTCACCTTGTTCCATCATTTGCTCAGCCAATCTTCTATCAAATTCAACCTGAGCTGCATTCTTTGGAACAATTTCTTCTACCAACTTACCCTTACCCTTATCTGATGGTGCAATAGTTGGTAAGGTAGATGGTAATACCTGAGTAGGAACATCCTTGATGATAGATGATGACTGGAATACATCACCTCCATATACAGATCTGTCAACGCCCAAATTTCCTCTATCAGCGCCCAAGATACTTCTATCAGCGTCCAAACTTGTCTTGTCAACGCTCAAATATTTTCCCTCAGCGCCTTGTGTAACCTCTCTCAACATTGCTGTAAATGATAAATTTAGATTGGTTGGAGAGATTAAGGACATATCAAAACCTGTTTGTTCCTTCAAAGTAGTAAGAGCTTCAGCAACATCCAATGATTGACCATCTTGACTGCTCTTATCACTCAGATTTCTTTGATCTTCCTCCCCTTTGGAAGACTCCTCCATACCTCCCTTTGCATGAGCACTCTCCAAAAAAACAATCCTCTCCCTCAATTCCTTGAGTTCAAGGCCTTGGTTGCTGACAATTTGTACTAAGTCTGCATTCTGCTTTTGCAAGCTAATGCAGACAACCGTCAATTCCAAAAGAGTCATTGGTTCCAGTCTGCCCTCTTCTAAAATGGGGATTTGACCTCCCAAGTCAGGTTCATTGGGCATGGATGAGGACTTAATTATGGTGGGACTGCCTTGGCCAGCTTCTAAGCCAGAACCAATAGTCCCAGCCTCATCCAGGTCACCAGCCACACTTGTGGTGGTGGTTCTCTCTGCTTCATGGCTAGGACCACCAGAGGAGAACACTCCAGCAGTCCTTTGGCGTTTAATCAACCTATATTCAGGTGGTGTGGAAGACGGTGTGGAAGAATGGGTAGATGTGGTTTGGTTAAGGGGTGTTTGGGATTGTGATGGATGGGTGTCAGCGTTGGAAATAGGCACATCAACGCCCACATTAGATGTGTCAGCGTCAAAGGGTTCTTGGTCAAGTTGCATTTGTTCAGGTGAGGGTAAAGGTTCAGGGATAGGTTCAAGTTGTGGGTGAGGGTCAATATGAGGTTGGGGGTCTGGTTGGGGTTGTGCTGCTGCAATAACAGCAAGCATGGCTGGGGTTAAAGGTAAGTCCCTATGAGGTGGTGAATTCATCTTGGTAAAAATAGCTTTCTTTTGTTCAGGGATTTTATAAAAATCATTGTGATCCTTGAACAATATCTTTGATCATCAAAAATCATTTGCAGAAAACGGGGATAAGCTAAAGTCATTTTTGTCCCCTTGTTTTTACACATTCCTTCAAAAATCATTTTAGACCAGTTATATTTTTGCCCTGTTGCAATACACACAATAGCAGTTGCAATGGATCTATTGATCTCATTGTGTGCAGTACATTTGGGACTCAAACATTGAAGGAGAATGTGAATGAGGTACTTCCAGGCTGGGGGAAATTCCTGCTTATGGTACTTATTAAGAGTACCTTCATCAGGAATAGGGTATCCCAAAGCCCTAAGCCCTTGTTCTATTTCAGTTATGGGAAGAATGGTTATACCATCAGCATCATCAAGATGCAAGGCCTGACGTACCAAGGCCTCAGTAACCACCCAAGATCTCCCATGAACAATAGAAGTTAATGTGGTCACTCCATTAACTGTTGAGGAACTGACAGTGTTCCAAAACTGTTTAATGTGTGTGACTGGAATGAGTGGTGCATGAGAAAGAGCATACCTTAATGGGGATGCGTTCAAATACGCCACCATTTATGTGTATTGAGGGAACAAAGTATTATCAGCAACAAGATAAGCAATCATGTTGTGTTGAGACTTGAAACCCAAATCCAATTCTGCTGAGTTAAATCTTGGTGCCATTGATGAAAGCTGTTAATTTGAAGTATAGAAGATGAAGGTTGATAAGAGAAAAGTGTTAGACAAGAATTATAGATACCCTGTTTAAAAATAGGAGCCAAATTTATAGGAGTGGATGAATGCATGTGATTGGCCCAAAAATAGGCAAAGATTTTCAAAAACTAATCATGAAAATATTGAAAAAGTTATAAGTTATCTTATGCATTTAATGAAAGTAACAACTCCTAAAATTACGGCTTGAAAATATGTCAAAAAGTAACAACTGGGTAGGTCCCATTGAGTGTCAACGGTCAAATATAACCCATCAACGCCCAACGGCTATAATCTTGTCAACGTTCGCCTAAAGCCATGTCAGCGTCCAATTTGGTCACAACAACGCTTGGAAAAATCTTGTCAGCGTCCAAAAATAAAATTGTTTTTAAAAAGTGAAAAATGACCTTAACAAGTAATTTATCCTAGAGAAGATAACCAAAAGCTGATAATTATCATAGGGCGGCAAGCACTGTCCAGTTATGCACACTTGCACAAGCAAGATAGACATAACAGTCCTCTAGTGTCCCTTGCTAACCAAAATTCTTAACAACCAAGTTACCTTATAAAATCCTTGTTACTCCCAGGTAAATCCCATATCAAAATGATTCCCAAGTCTCCCAACAGACCACAACCAATTCTAGGCCAAAAATGTCTTGGCAGCATGCAAAGTTGATATACTATGCATGCTACAGTGCCTCATGGTTTAGTAAAACTAACCCATACTCACCTGTGGACACAATCTAGAATTGTGATAAGAGTATCATATGGATACCCAAAAATCCTAAAGGTTCCTAAAACCTCCCCTTAAACAAAGATACAAAGAGTTTGCTAAAAATATGCATGAACATAAAAAATTTATGTCAAGATAGGAATGAAATATTCCAACCATCATCCATAAACAAAAACATGTCCAAATGCTTCTCCTTTGATCCATAAGCAACTCTGTATCCAATGGTATACTGCTAACACCATCTGCACATTTAGATTGAAAACCACAAAACTAACATTGTTGCTGACAACGCCCCGATAACACATAACAGCGTTGAAGGAAGCTTTGTCAACGTTAGACAACTATATTGCTGACAACGTTGCAAAAACACTTATCAGTGTTCAAACAACCTTTGTCAGTGTTAGAAAAATATAGTGGAAAATCTAAATTATCAATAAGACCAATAATAATAATGCATCATCCTGTACATACTTTTACAAAAAGAATCCAAAACACATACTTAAGTGAGATTAACCATTCCAATACTTGTTACCAAGTACTGAAATCTTCCAGCATCAAAAGGTTTAGTTAATAAATCTGACACATTTTCCTCAGTGTCAACCCTATCTGGTTGTATTAAACCTTTCTCAAAGCAATCTCTTATAAAATGGTGTCTAATTTCTATGTGTTTAGTTTTAGAATGATGCACAGGATTCTTAATGATGCATAAAGTACTATTATTGTCAACAAATATCTTAGTATGCATGAAGTTATACCCATAATCCAACAGCTGGTTTTGAATCCACAACACTTGACCACAACATGCTGCTGCAGCCACATATTCTGCTTCAGTTGTAGAGTTAGCCACCACTGTTTGTTTCTTGCATTGCCAAGATATTAATCTGCTCCCAAGAAATTGACATCCACCAGTTGTGGATTTCCTATCAAACTTGTCACCACCATAATCACTATCTGAATATGCAATCAGCTCTAATGGTGAATCCTTTGGGTACCACAAACTAAGAGTAGGGAAACATCTTAGGTACCTAAAGATCCTCTTCACAACATAAAGGTGACATTCATTGGGAGTCACTTGATGGCGTGCACATGCACACACAGCAAACATGATATCAGGTCTGGAAGCAGTAAGATACATCAAGGATCCAATCATGGATCTATAATGCCTGACATCAACATCTTTCCCATATCCAATCTTTCCCCAAGGGTGTTCTCTATCCATAGGAGTAGAAGCCCTCTTTTCATGTGGAGAAAAGCCAAACTTCTTCAAGATTTCAGCAACATATTTGTCTTGGGAGATGAAGATACCATCTTCTTTCTGCTGAACTTGTAAACCAAGAAAGAAGTTCATCTCCCCCATAGCACTCATCTTGAATTTGTCTGTCATGAGCTTGGAGAAATCCTCACTCATCTTTGGATCAGTAGACACAAAAATGATATCATCAACATAGACCTGCATAAGCAACACATCTTTGCCTTTCTTCTTTGTAAATAGTGTCTGATCTATGGTGCCCCTCTTGAATCCATTATCCACTAAGTAAGTGGACAAAGTACCATACCATGCTCTAGGGGCTTGATGAAGGCCATACATAGCCTTTTTGACTCTATACACTTTGTCTGGATGCTCAGGATCCTCAAAACCAGGAGGTTGCATGACATAAACTTCTTCAACAATGGTGCCATACAAGAATGCACTCTTTACATCCATTTGATAGACTGTAAAGCCCATGCAAGATGCATAGGCTAGAAAAATCCTAATAGCTTCAATCCTTGCAACTGGTGCAAAGACTTCTTCATAGTCTATCCCCTCCTCTTGTGTATAACCTTGAGCCACTAACCTTGCCTTGTTTCTGACCACAATACCTCTTTCATCTCTTTTGTTCCTGAGAACCCATCTTGTCCCTATTGGTCTGACATATCTAGGACAATCAACCAGCTCCCAAACATCCTGAATAGCAAATTGGTGAAGCTCATCCTGCATTGCTTCCACCCAACTTGGTTCTTTGAGAGCATCAAATATCTTCTTGGGTTCTTCTTGTGACAGAAAACATGCAAACAAACATGCTTGCACAAGAGGGGTATCAACCTTCTTGTGTATATTGGCAATAAATCCACCAAGACTTTGATGGGATCTTCTTGTATGAACTGGAGTCATAACATCACCAATGATCTGAGATGGGGGGTGATTCTTCATTGTGGAAGTGAGAACTCCTCCTTCAAAAAGTCTGGTGTCCTCAACTTCACGCTCCATGTTGCCAATATCTTCTTCATCAGACTCTCTTTGAGCAACAGGAATCTCTTCATGGACATTGGAAGGTCCACCTTGTTCAAAACTGGAAGAGAAAAGATGCCCATAAGTGTTGTCAACGTTTGAATCTTGGTTGTCAGCGTCAGGGCTGACAGCGTCTGAAATGTTGTTGTCAACGTCTGAATTGGTCTTGTCAGCGCTGGATTTTCCTTTGTCAGCGCCTGAAGAACCATGCATGTTTGTATTTGGTGGTATTTGGAAACCACCATTATCTTGTCCAGCAGCAGCAGCAGCAGCAGCAGCAAAAGCATCAGTCCAAATGGGAATTGTGACATATTCAAATGTAGGAGATGCCTTTTCTGCTTGTGATCCAACCCTCTCGTCAACCTGTGTACCTGAAACATGAACAACTTGTTCCTCCACAACATTTGAAGTTACCTTCACAATGTCTGGATTAGTGACAGACATATAATTTAAAGTTCTAGATAAGGGTTCCAAATCAACAACCAATTAGGACCACTTTTAGGATCACTAGGTTTATTCTCTAAGAACCTAACATGTACTCTTTCAACAATACGTTTGTCCTCCTTAAGATAAACCCTATAACCCTTGCTCTGCACTGAATACCCCATGAAGTAACCTTCATCACCTTTTGCACTAAATTTCCCTAAGGCATCACTAGTGTCTAAGACTACTACATGACATCTAAAAGGTCTGAGAAAACTAATATTAGGTTTTCTTCCCCAAAGTAACTCATAAGGTGTCTTGTTCTGAATTTTGTTAACCAATGCTCTATTTTGTACATAGCATGCTGTATTAACAGCCTCAGCCCAAAAGGCTATGGGAAAGTGAGCATCAGCCAACATTGTTCTGGCTGCTTCAATTAGGGTTCTATTCTTCCTTTCAGCAACCCCATTTTGTTGTGGGGTTCTAGCAATACTAAACTGCCTAGTAATCCCCTTCCTGGCACAAAAATCATCTAGCTTCTTGTTCCTAAATTCTCCACCATTATCACTCCTAAGCATCTTAACCTCATTGCCAGACCTTTTCTCAATTTGAGTGATAAATTCAATAAGAACATCAGCTGTGTCACTCTTCATAGCTAGAAAGAATGTCCAAGTAAATCTAGAAAAGTCATCAGTGACAACAAAACAATATGATTTTCCATTCAAACTTTCTATATTAGTTAGACTAAAGAGGTCCATGTGAAGCATATGAAGAGGTCTGGAACTAGTATGCACCTGCTTGGACTTGAATGAGACCTTGTGCTGTTTGCCTTTAAGACATGCAACACAAGAGTGGTCATTGTGGAAGGCCTTCTCAGGCAAACCATCAACTAAACCAAGCCTCACAAGTCTATTTATATTTTTAAAATTTATGTGCCCTAGTCTCCTGTGCCACAAATTACTTTCATCTACTGAGGCCTTAGCATAAAAACAAGACATATTTGTATTCGCTTTAATTCCATTTAAATTCACATTATATATGTCCTTATGCCTAGGTGTTCTATACTCAATGTACTTCTCATCAGGGATCTTAAAATCCTTGCTTAACACCAAACACTCAGTATCAGTGAAAAGAACCTTATTTTTGTTATCACACACTTGTGATACACTAAACAGATTATAGTCCGGTTCTTTTACTAGGAAGACATTCTCAAAACGTAGATTATTGGTGAGAAGGGTTCCTTTGCCTGTGATGGTGCCGTAGCCCCCTCCAAAGTATACCTTATCACCATCTTTAATAGGAGAGAAGTTCGTCAGATAGTCTTCTTTTCCTGTCATGTGCCTTGAGCATCCACTATCCCAATATCCATAATCATTGATCTGCTTTTGAATGCCCTGCACATAAAGAAAACAAATTAGTTTTCTTTGGGAACCCAAGTCTCAGAAGACTTGGATTCATCTGGTTGTTTAATAAGAACAGACTTAGTTCTCACAACAACCCCATTTTCATCCCTTTTAGGATGAAATACCCAGTTAACCCCAATTGGTTTTGTAATGACTTTTGAAATATAATTAAACCTGTTGCAAGTCATTGAAATTACATTATTATTAGGGTTTTGATCTTTCTTGGGTCTCCATGTTAAGCTTGAAGAAGCTTTAGACCCCTTACCTTGTGGCTGCAAATACTTAGGTCTGGTCACGTTTCTGTCAGCGTTGGATTTTGTCTTGTCAACGCTGAAATTACGCTTGTCAGCGTTGAACCTAGGGTTTGCTACAGGAACCCATTGCCTATTTGACAAGGTGTTTGTCTTTTGAAAAGGTCTTTGTCCATGAGTGTTAGACCTTCTGGTAAAGAATGGGGCTGGTCTAATCACTTGTGGACTTTGCTGCACACAAGGTCTGGGTCTGACAACGTTTGACTTCCTAACAACGTTGACTTTCTTCCTGTCAGCGCTGAAATTGTTCCTATCAACGCTGGCTTTGGGAGCGTTGATACACTTGTATGCCAAATGTGAAAAGCTACCACAAGTATAACAGGCTTTCTTAGACACATTCTTAGGTCTAGAAGCAAAGAAACCTGTTCCATGATTGTTAACTTGGCTCTTGGGTGACCTATTATTTCTATACATCTCTGCATATTTAATGGTAGGTCTTCTAACAGTGTTGGAGCCTAGGTCAACAGCTTCACCAGTAACTGGGTGAGTAACCTTAATGGGTGGGGATTCATTGGGACTTTCACATAGCAAACCTCCCTTAACAAATAAAGTAGGGTTAGCTTTCTTCCACTCATTTAGATCAGTCAGTTTTTGTTGATACTCTTCTACTGGGGTGACAACTCTTGGTGGAGGAATGAATTCCTCTTCTTGGCATTCTGGTATACCAGTCCAAGATAAATCCTTTCTAAGGACACCATAGAAGTCACCAGCTGGTGGTGGAACCAGAGAGTAATCATTCTCATTCATCACAAGCCCAGTCATATCCTTAGGATCTCTTTGTTTAGCTACACAGTCTCCTAGGGCTTGGGTGGCTCTATCAAATCTTTGAATCTTGAGGTCAACATTATCTTTATTCTTAATGGCCTCATCTAACTTAGCCTGTAGGTCTTTATTGACCTTTGACATGATATTTCTAATATCCATACTACCCTCTAGCTCATGTTTTAAGATATTTATCTTATCTTTTAAATCAAATTCCATTTTCTTGTATTCAGAAACGGTTTTCTCAGTTTTAGTAAGAGCTAGTTGGTAATTGGATAATTTACACCTTTCAGTGCTCATATCCTCTTTTAGTTTTAACACTTCTTTGTTAAGTCTGTCAGTGTTTAACCTACAACCTTTGCTACAAAAAGCATCATCATATACCTCATTATCCGATGAAGAGGAGGAGTGTGCCATGAGAGCATATTCAACATGCTCTTCTTCTTTAATATCAGCAATCAAAGCTTTGTCCTCTTCAACATCCTTAGCCAGATAGCTCCAATCCCATCCAGTACCATCAATTCCTTGAACTGCAACCATGGCTTTGGAGTCTTGAGCCTTAACAACCTGACTTGAGGGTTTACCAGCATCAGATCTTCTAGGAGATCTGCATTCCCTCATGAAGTGCCCCATGCGATGACAGTTGTAGCACTCAACTTTGGATTTATCAAATCCAGCAGTGTCTTTAGCATTGAAGGTCATCTTCTTCTTGAACCTTCTATTCCACCTATTTGCTCTTATACTAGCAAGAGCCATATTCCACTTGATGTCCATCTCTTCCAAGTGTTCATCACTTATCTGCTCAAGGTCCTCATATGTAATCACTGAACCATTGGGCAAAGAAGCAATGTAAGCACAAATAGTATCCAAATCCAAACCAGCAGGTTTAACTCTTGGGGAGTCATTTATGAATGTGTCAGCGTCTGAAAAGGAGACGTTGACAGGACTTGTCCCAGCGCTGACAAATGATGATCCAGTAACTGGATGCATAAAAAAGTCCTTCTGATTGAATTGACCTTCACTATGAGAGAAGAAGGCCATGTTGCTGGTGCTAGCTTTGCTTGAAAGAGTTTCATCTTCCAACAGTCTTAGTTTGTTGTAGATGTCATCAAACGAAGAGCTCTTGTGAGTATTATTGGCAAGAATAGATCTTGCCTCAATCTTCCATGTCTCACCAAGACTTTTCAGAAAAGTAGCATTGGTGTCAATATCACCAACTTGTGTCCCCATGAAGGACAATTTGCTTGTGATGTCAAGCAATCTGCTTCTCACACTGCTCAGTTTCTCATTGGGCTGAGCTTTGAAGACAACATAATCATGCAGAAGTTGCTTCTTCTTTTCTTCCTTAGTTTCTGCATTACCACCATATGCAACTTCAATTGCTTCCCAAAGATCCTTAGCAGATTCATAGCTTCTATATTTGTGCTGATTTTCTTGTCCCAAAGACACTTTCAGAATATTTAGGGCTTTCATGTCAGCCCTTTTCTTTGCAATATCTTCAGCACTTACAGCTCTACCATCTCCAGGTTTTTCTTTCTTATCTTCATCAGGACATCCTTCAACAGTTGTTCTTGTCGCAATGGCATTCAGAATCTTTTGAGCTTTATTGAATGAGTTTCCATATTCAATGATGTCCCAGAGTGTGTAGTCAAAGATCCCCAGATATTGTTCAAAGTTGAACCTCCATAAGTCAAAGTTGGTTGCATCAAGCATGGGAATCTTGATGTTTGGTAAGGATGAGGAGGAGGAGGAGGAGGTTATTGCTTCAGACATGATGTTTTTAGGGTTTTGAGAAAATTAGGGTTTTGGTGTTCGTATATCGTTCTGGTGTTCTTCAAAGATCAAAAGTTCCTCAACAAGCTCTGATACCACTTGTTGATCCCAAACTTAGATCGATTAGCTTTGTGTATACGAGATTAGATCAAGTATAACACGTAGAGAAACCTTTGTTATATGCTTTGTGAATCTAAGTATTATGCGGAATTTAATACTTAAACAAGAACACAAGATGTAAACAAAACTTTCACTTTGATTATGAATGTCGAACTTGCTTACAATGAAAGATGTTTACGTACGAAAACTTAATGCAAACTTGATTCTAAACATTAACCTAAAGGCCTTCTTTTATAGACTAAGAAGCCTTGTACAATAAGCTACGTATCAACTATTCTAGGTAAAGATAAACATAGAAAATACATTGTCGTTTCTATCCTTACTAGAAGTATTCTAGAACATAATAAACGTGTAGCTCACATCTTCCATCAGTGCTTGTCTTCAATCTGTCAACGCTTGACTTTAACTTGTCAACGCTTAAGCTGTCAGCGCTCACTTTGCTCTTGTCAACGCTTGAGTTGTTCTTGTCAGCGTTCAAGTGATCTGGCCTTAATTTATTCCCAACACCAAATACCCAAACAGATCCTTAATGGGCTTAATATTGGGCCCAATAAGAAAAAGTTCTCAGAAATGGCCCAAAAGCTCCAGTCAAGCTTAAAATTTGATTTTAAACACAATTTTCCAAAGGCCCAAAAGCTGAAAATGAGCTTAAGCTAGCTTATTTCAAAACATCTTATTCTTAATGGGCTTTTGGCCCATTAAGCTATAAGTTGATGCCATAAGCTAAGATTTTACCCACGTCCTTCTCTTGACCTAGTTAAGCTGTTTGCAAAGAGAAACTTGAAATAAGCTCAAGTAATAAGCCTGAAATATGCCAAAGCCCTCTTCACAAAACGACAAAATAGTCGTTTTTTAGTTCTAGACTATTTCAAGAGCTGATTCAAGTTGCTATAAGTTACAAATGGCTTAACTAAGCTTAATCAACAAAAAGTTTTTCAATATGCACACTCAATAAGCTGAAATAAGCAAAAAGCTGATTTTGAAAAAGAAAAATAGTCGTTTTCTAGTCAAAAGCTAAAATCACAAGCTGTAAACTTCCAGAATCACTTATAAGCTCAAAATATTATGACCTATTACAAAAAACAAGTTGTTGCACATTGGAATAAGCTAGAATGACTTATTAATAAGCTGAACACCAAATATAACTAGCAGTGGCTAGAAGTAGGGGAAAGGAGTTCCCACTGCCTTGACTTTTTGACTTTGAATTTTAGAGAGTTTCACTTGGTCTTTTTGGACAATCAAGGCACCCTTGTGATCAGTGAATCACAAGGAGTCAATAACAAGCAAATAATCACAAAAACACCCAACCAATCAGTGCAGTTAATTCAATCTTTGCTCAGATGTGTTCCAGACAAGTAATAAGCAGATCTGATGATTATAAGCTACTTTTAAGCTAGTAAAAGCTAACCACAAACCACCAAATGCATAGACAAGCTCAATACAACTTAAAGAAACACATATTAACACATTTCATCCAACAAATCCAACTTATGAACAAGATCTAGGCAAAAGCAGTTACTGATGAACAATGATGAACACAAGAATAATGTTTGCTGATCTACTTGACACCAAATCCAAATTCAATACCTCAGATCTATCACATAGGTTGCAATAACAATGATTTAACACTTGTAACCCCTAGGTTAACATGCAAACTAGGTGTGCACAAGATTTCAGAGCAAAACAACAAGTTTTCAAGATTTTATAGCCAATTGTTTGATTTAGTGATTCAAGGCACAAATTTTGCATATATCAGAACACAATCACCTCTATAACAGATAACTACTCAAACAATACCACAATACCAGCTTCAAATCATACAAACTTGAGCCAACAGTTAATCCTAAACACCCTTTTAACTTTTTAAAATCAATTTTAACAAAGTAAAAGTCTTCTCAAGATTGATTTAAGCCCAAATAAGCATCATAACATACAACATATGAATTAAGAACCAATTTGTAGGCATAAAAACACACTTATACCAACAGAATATAAAAAATCACTTAGAAAACAAATACTTAATTAGAAGATGAAGTTTTGAGAATTCAAACCTCCGAGATGTACATCCACACCTTGGAATCAATGAGCTGAGGTGCTAGCAAGAACAAGCACTAGCTTCCCCCTGCTAAGAACAACAAATAAGCCCAGCCAAAGGCTTGAGCCTAGGTTAACACAAATAGAGTAAAATAAGGTGAAAAATGGTCAAGTCTATGCAAGACTTAGGTTCCCATAAGGCCTGAATCTTCCCTTAAGGCCTCACCACCCCTTAATCAACCAAGATTAGGAGGCTATGATCACCCTTAAGCTCAAATAAGCAAGCTGTTGAACCACAAGCACTTAGCAAACCACTTGACTGATTTTTGAGATAAAAACGTATACCAACTTCCAATATTGTTTAAGCTAGTGAATTGTGATTTATGTCACTTAAAGAAACACCTCAATGAACAATCCCCACCAAAGCACAAGCCAAATTCTTGACTTCACCAAGAACAAAGGGACTCACAGGCTTAAAGGCACTCTTGGACTTGTTCAAGGGTTTGTTAAGTACAAAAACGTGACAATTAGCTACTCAATACAATAACAATTAATGGAACTCAGTTTTATATCATAGCACAAGACCACAATTTCATAAAATTCAGAAAAGGGTTTTACAAGGTTTGACAAAAGTAAAACTGAGAACAAGAAATATTCTATGAATAAGGGTGCCTTATATAGGGCTACAATGATTCTAGAAACATAAAGGCAAGTTGAAAACCCTAGCTAATGAAGTTCCACAAATGCCCTTGTCGAATTTCAACTTTGGTTATCATGTGAAGAGTTCTTTTCATTTTGCTGATGCTGAGTTGTTTTGGAGCAATCCTAGACGTCCAATGATGTGTAGGGACCAAGAAAATGCCTTTGGTCGTTGGATGGAACTTTTGGTTTTGGCTGTATGTTGAAGACGAATAAAGAGTGAGCAGGGGAGCCACGTGTAACCTTCTTGGGTAATGGGGGGGGGGGGGGACCAAAGTGGGGTTTGGATTTTGTTAAGCATGTGTTCAATCATAAATCTGGAGAGGCTTAAGGGTTAATTGTTGCTTAATCAAAAACTCCCAATTCATGTTCTTGGCTGATGAACACATATTTTGATCTTGTTTTTGGGATTAAGAAAATGTTAGGCGCCATTTGTTTGATTAAGTATATTTTGAAAATATAGTTAATTAGTGGGATGGTGATGTGGAGGCTAGGAGGGTTTTGATTGGTGGAGAGAGTAAGTGGGGTGAGGTGTCAGGAGGGGATTGGTCTAGGTAAGTTGTTGTGTCGGCCAGAAATAGTCCTCCATCTCTCTTTCTCTTTTCACTTGCCATTTAAACATCCAAAAAACCGGATTCCTTTGTTAATGAAGTTTCAAAACTTCTATTTTGGCCACAAAACTTTTCACAAGGACTTGTTTTGTATTTCTTTGATATTTGAAGGACTGATCTTGCACATTTTTGAACTTTGAAGGTCTTCATGGTATGTTTGAATATAAGAGGGACCAATATTGGCAATTTAGTTTTGATGAGGGACTAAACTTGCCAATTCTTCAAAGTGGAGGGTCCTTTTTGCAATTTTGACAAACTTCAAGTACCAAACTTGTAATTATGAATATAAAAGGGTTTAAAGTGTTAATTCTTCAATATTGGAGGACCCTTCTTGTATAATCTTCAAATCTTCAAGGTTTATTCTTGGAAAATCATCACTTGGGCTTGGTTCATTGTGTGGCATCGTTTCCTGTGTTCGTTTTTGCATGTTCCTTGTGATCTTTTGTCATTTCCTCAATATCCGTACCTAAAATACACAAGTAACAAACACAAGCATATATTTGGAATTTTTGATGATATTTCATGCATTTAAAGCCCGTTTTGGATGATGAGACTATGTATAATTGCAGTCTCATCAGTTATGTAAGCTGCTTGTATGTTTTGTCATTTGACATTGTTAGGAATTTAAGGATGGTTATTCGATCAATTGTAATAATTGGTGGATGGGACAACGAATCTAATCTAATAAAACTAGAAGGTACGTCATAAGAGACATAGTATTGAAAGCAAGAAAAGAAGCTGGATGTTTTGGGAATAAAATGATTGCTATGAGCTTGAACAAATTGATTACCAAGAATCAGTATCCATTACTGATGATTGATGTTTTGTTTAGACAATAGTAAGGAAGGTAAGGAAAGTATTTGATAAAAGTTATGAAATTATTAAGGAAAGAGGAATGGTGTGCGAAATTATATGCATATGAATTTTAGCTGGAGTTGGTGTATATTCTGGAATGTGTGATTTATAGCTGAAGTATTCTTGAAAATCTTGTCCAGATTGAAACGATTAAGTATTTGTCGATACCGACGAAGCCGACTGAAGCTTATTAATTCCTTTTTCTAAGCTGAGTATTATCGAAGGTTTATCGAAAGGTTTTCACTGATTGTTGAACCATTAATTAAGTTGACAAAGAAGAACTAAATGTGTGAAACCCATTCATGCGTCCAAGTTATAGTTTCGAGATCTGATCTTCGTTAGCTAAGGAAGTTGTTTAAAAACGTTGAGGATGGATTGAGTTCTGTGCCTGTATTGTCAGTATCAGAGGAATCTGAAGAATTTGTAGATTTGTGGTGATGATATCTCAACATTATCAAATGGTAGGAGAAATTTATAAGTGGTGTGTTGACTTAATTAGAGAAGTATAAGGGGAGCTATATAATTTTGAGTTTCGACGATGTGGTACCTTTTTTGGAACTGAGAAATATTACTTGTATGGAATCAACTATGTAGTAATTAAGAATAATAAAGGTGTACTCATGTTTAACATCTGTAGAATTTCAATAGGAATGAGTAAAAGATTACTTAGTGTTGAATGAAAGATGATAATTAGTAATTAAAATTGAAAGTGATTATGATCACGAGATGTGTTATAGTTCAGTATGGCGAGTGTGGTAGTTAAGGTACTCAGTAAGAAGGAGAAGAAAAAAGGCTTATAAAGTTAGAAAGTATTTGAAAGTTGAATCTTAAGTTTTGAGATTTTTGAGTCTTGGTAATAACGAGGAGTGTGCATGGAATGGAATAAAATTTAAAGATTGAATTAATGAATTAATGGAAAAGAATGTCAAGGAAAGTTGATTAACAGGTTGCCAAATTTTTTGAAATGGATTGGTAGTAAGGATGATTGAGATGAAATATTTTAGATGAACAAAACTGATTATTGTAATTATCTATTTGAAGAGGATGTGTTAGGAATACGAGAGCTGGTGGTGAATAAATTTTTCAGATCAGAGAGAATTCAAATTTTCAAAGAGTGCTGAGAGTGCTATATTTAGTATTAAATAAATTTCACAAGTTAAATTATTGATACATTCTGGTTGGGATAAGATGTATTACGACATTAGGAAGATGTATTAATAGTCAGATTTGAGTATAGTAAATCAATGGAGTTATCTAAACAATATATGATATAAGAAAGATGTAATGATGTAATATGAATGGTTCAGTGGTTTAGTGTGTTAGTAATTGTTTGATTGGATAAAGGTGGAAGATGAACATAGGAAATTATAGGTGACTGTTACGAGATGCAATCTGTGAATGGAAAAGAAAGAGATCACTAGGAATTTAGTGATGAAATTATCGATAACCTCGGGTTGTGGTGTCAGTATTTCTAAATTTTTGGAAATCGTTGTAAGGAAAAATGAGAATGGAACATAGATTTGAACATAATATATATAACCCAAAGACTGAAGTTAACTTTTAACTTATAGAGAGGAACCGAGTCAAGAATGAATACCGTGTGTTCTTTAGAATTCAATGGATAGAGTGAGAGGATAATTTGAACAATGGAAATCGAACTTGTATAGATGCAATTGAGACTTGGATGATGTTTATTTTTTAATTATTTTACTACGAATCCAAACGAAATCAATTAATGATGGAGTCTTTATACGATGATAGTCGTCATATTAGTAATTAGGATGTACATCTTGAGATATTACATGGTTGTATGCTAGGTTTTCGTGGTATTGAAGTAGGAAACCGAACTGAGGAAATGATGCAAAAGAATTATGACTGATGAAAGATTTGAATTATAGGAAGGTGAAATTTCGAAGTTGAGATGGAATAGTATTCTTTGCTATGGTGATATTATAGGAATTGACTTGAACTGGTGTGAAAGACGTGAGGATTTCTTAAGGAAAAGAGATCTCATTGATTCTAGAGGTGCGAAACTGCGAGTGTGAGACGGGTAGAGAGCCGGGACGTCGCTCTTTTTAAGGAGGATAGGATGTGATAATCCGAACCCGTGGTCATTATTTAATTATATTTTTACGTATATTTTTGAAAATTTTGACGAGATTGGATGTCATGATGTTTGGTGATTTGAGTTGAACGAATGTAAAAAGTTATGTTTTTACGTTTTGACGAGTTACGAGGATTATTAGTGATCGCGATATCAACGGATGCCCGAAATTTTACGTTTTATTTTTAATCATGTCGATGTTTGATATTTTGATGTTTTTATTTTTAATTGCGTATTAAGTCGTGTCGGGACTATATAATATCATATTTTGTGTGCATTTTAAGTTTTGAGAATTATTTTCATGAAACCCGAGACCCGTAAATGTTTTCAAAATTGACTGATAGTCATTTCTCGCTTTTTAAACAAGTATTTGTACTTTGGTCCACAAGAGTCAACAATTGACAAAAACTACCGTACACTTCCACCATATAAATAGAATTTTCTATCATAACAAACATATACAAACCACCACTAACCAAAAACTCTCTCTCTCTCTCTCCCCTTGTGTTCTTCCTTGCCGTCACCCCTAGCCACACAAACACCCCTTGGATTTTAAAATCTAGTTTGAATCTATTAAAACTAAGCAAAGTCCCATCTTATTTTTTCTTTTCTCATAATCTTGGTATAAAATTTTGCTCATGCAAGCACTTTTTCTTAAAACCCATTTTTCATGAAAAATCTTGTGTTTTGATCTATTTTTGTTGATAGTATGTAGGTGTTTATGTTGTTGTATGTAATTTTTACTTGTTGCATGTAAGATTTTTGAATTGGGCTTTTATTGATTTGATCATCTAAGTAAATATAGGATGTAAGGATTGAAAAGGGAGGGCTTTACCTGGTTTGAGTCTGTATGGCGGTGGGCTTAAACCCCGTGGATTAGTCGGCCAATGAGTCGGAAATCACGGTTACCAAAAAAAAAAGAAAAAAAGAAAAAAAAAAGGTAATAATGTTAGAATGATATTAGATGTAAAAATGATGTTAAAATAGGTTAAAATGTGATTTTATATGATTTTTAGGAAAGTAATTTAGACCAGCAGCTTTGATGCTAATTTTGGAAAACTTAAGATTGGATATGAGATGAGATGATTAGGTATTGTTGTAGAGGATTTCATAAGCTTCGGTTTGATATAAATTAGAGCTTCTAACTCAAAACGAGGAAGAATTTATGATAGATTGATTATTCGTGTACCGGGAGGCGAGTATCGACACAATACGAAATTGTTGTCAATATTTGGATCAAATCTCGAGGACTATAGAATGAGTTTTTGAAAATGATTAAAGGCTGTACTTGAATTCTAAACATATTAGGTTGAGTCTATTATTAAACCCGGGTGTCGATTTTATAAATGGAATAGTGTATAAGGGTTAAAATGATGTTGTAAATTCATTACGTAAAACTGTCCGGATTTTGTAGTTTAACGATGTGTTGGGCAGGAGGACTTAGAAGTAAAAACTTTTGATAAAACTTCTTGAGGACTTTTTATATATATTAAGTGAGTTGCTCAAGTAGTATCGTAAGTTTTTGATATTTTTAAGTAGGGGAAAAAAACTTGGACCTTTAGTATATACCGGTAGATTTTTAACAAAAGAAATAAATAATAAAGTGAAAGTGTAAAAGATATAAATATATAAGAATTACTTGAATGGGGATGGTGTGAGTTTAATTTTGATTTTGAATAATTTATTGATTTTATTAAGTATAAAATGTTACTTGAATGTATTATTAAAGGTGCGTATTTTATTTGATAGATTCTGAATTTTATGTTCGTCGGGCATCGTCAATCGTTGAAAGTCGTCTTACTATTTCTATTACTCAAGGTGAGTTTATAGCCTCGCTTTATACTTGTTTTAATAATTATAAAACCCGCGAGGGGGATACATGCTATTTGAAATAAAATGAACACATGTCATGGATAATTGTTGGACCTGAATGTTGCCTATGTTGCCTGATGTTGCCTTGAATTGTATAAGTACCTAAGTTACAAAAGTCCCTAAATTCATGAACCGTTAACTATGTTCTAACTCTTTGTTGTGAGTTGGGAATTGCCGCTTATTCAAATGATAGTACTATTGGGCTGAAAACCATATCTGAGACCAAGGCTCTACGCTGAGTAACCTCTGGGAAGGATAATTTATGAGAATGAGAATTAGTGGTATAACTTGAAACTAATACCCAAGTAGGGGCAGTGGAATTCATATAGTCATGCTGGCATTTGGCGTGGGTGACTAAGTTAAGGGGTCGGTGTCATGAGCTTAATACAATTCATTAGCTATAAGACGAAATGCCTGAATAATAGATTGTATGGCCACAATGCTATTAAACGATTATGATTGATTTTATCATGTGTTCAAATGTGTTTTGTTAAACCTATAGATTCACTCAACATTATTTGTTGAATTGTTTAAGCATGTATTTCAAGTAATCTGATGAGTTGATCAAGGAGCTTGCTTGGAAGGTTGCGGCGTCGCTTTTATAGTTCAGTCTGAAACAGTTTTCTTTCCCTGTCTTTATAAAATATTGTCTTTTGACATCAGAAAACTATAAAAATCACTTTTGATTATTTTATAGTTGATAAAAAGTTTATTATTGGGTTAGTATATTTGGGGGACCGAAACGCTACTCTGATATTTATGAAATCAATTTGTCGGGATTGAAAGTTTTAGACTAAAAGATAGTATTATTTTATCTTATATTTTAAATGTCTCATTTTGAGATCGTACCAAGTGTTTTTAGTAACGAGGTTTGAGTTAGCACCCTAAATGTGTATTTTCCGCTGCGCAATGTAATTTAGCGGTGTTAAAGTATATCTCTCAACTTCACCAGAAGACCTATATTTTATCTTCCCTAACCATTTAGGAGTAACAGGTTTTCTACCACTAGGAACATTACAAATTATCCAAGTGTTATTTCTAGTCAAAGCTTTAATTTCATTGTTCATAGCCTCAATCCACCTAGGATCTTTACTAGCCTCATAATAAGATAAAGGCTAGAGGCCTTATTAAGATTAGTAGAAAAACATTGTTAATGCAAAGTGATGCTTAAAAACATTATTAGTGTTAACTAATCTTTCTTAGTTTTGATCACGACATATTAAAAAGACATTTATCGTCAAATACAATTGCAAGAAGAATTATTTAACAAACACTATCATCAAGGTAATAATCATTTAAGTATTGCACTAACATATCTTAATCATGATTAGTGATCATAGAAGTGATTAGTCCTAAACTTACATTTTGTCAATTGTGACAAAAGAGTTTTATAACAAACTTTCTTTTTAAGTAAATGTTTTATCAAAATGGAAAATGTAAATTTGAATATGACATATTCCAAATGCCATAGGAATATTATTTGAATGTAAAACTTACCTTAGATATTACTTCCCCACTAAAAGACAAAAGGGAGCGGAGTTTACTCCCACGGTTCCTCAAATGGATATGCGGTTCCCTAGTGATAAGGAACCGCATGCACAATTAATACGCTCAGAGAGCCGTTGGCTTTTGTCTCCTATAAATAGTGGATCAAATCTGCATTTTCCATGAACCTTTTTGGACACTCTTTCTACCATCTTTCTCTTTTCTAATTCCTAATCATTTGTAAATGATCACTTAATGTGTTAATTATGTTTACTTATGATTATCCCCTTGATCTCCTTCTTTTCCTTGTCCAAAGAGAAGATCACTCACACACTTGTGATGTGATTAAAGATGAAGCTTTGATGAAGATCATCCTTCTTTAGATCTAGTCATATTTGTAACGCCCCCATTTTACCTTATAGCACCGGAAGCTAATTTTTGGTGTATTACTATCAAAGTACCTTAGTCATAATTATAGAAAATGCTCAAAAACAATTTATTAAATATTTGCGTCATCATTCAGTTATTCGGAGTTAAATAAAAAAACTGTACAATAATGTACATAACAGGTTTTCCCCAAAGATCTAGTTTTATTTTCTAGAACGATAACTTTATTCAAGACACCACCATCCGCAACCCTCCAGTCCTCATTCACCTGAAATATATGCCTTAAAGTTAACACAATGGTTGAGTGAATCCATAGGTTTTAAAAAATATTTGAATACAAGTACGACTCTAGGGCTACATTATTATACACCCAACCTTTTAAAATTCATCAATTCTTATTCCACTAGCTCATGACCCCGCTACTAGACATTAAAAACCCAACAAATTTGCCCTTAAGTAGGAAGTTTGCCAGACTACCCTAAACAGCAAAATAAAGCATATCTGTTTAGCCTAGGTAGGAACCATTAGCTGCTAGCAAGTGCGACTTGCCCAGATAGGAGATGTCAGTCTCCAATAGTACTATTCACAATATTAGCGCTCATTAAATGATTAGCGGTTCACGATTAAAAAGGGACTTAACGGCAACAAGTAAACGTAGTATCAATATTCATATAGGCAACATACAAAACACTTGTATTACAGTTTTAGCATATATCCCCTCACGGATTTTCAAATCATTTATAAAGAATTTAAAAGTGAGGCTATGAACTCACCTTAGCCTAAAGAGTTTTGATTAAATCAGCTATACCCAATCACAACCTTCTCCCAATATCTAAGTTAACACACAACATATTGATATATCAAGTCATACTCTCTGAGTTCAATCTTTTATCATTTCATGTATTTATTATTTGAGTTATATACTTCGTTATAATAGTATCATTGTTCGGGCCATTATACTTAGAAGCCATTCCATAAACTTTTGAGGAGCGAGGGCACTTTAAATCGTAAACCTAACCACTCAGTCAGAACGTAATATCAAGATGGAACATCTTTGTACAAAGATCTCTACTAACATGACACATTATATTTTACTACATTTTATGTTCTTTAGTTTCAATATTGGCTAAAATAGTCCTTATAGTTATATTTTGGCATAATTACACTTTTAACCCTTTAAGTATATAGTTTCATTATATTGCAATTTAATCCTTCATTATTTAACCTTAGGGCCTAAAACTTTCCAAAAAGTATTATTATAACATTAACTTTCATTAAATGAGACTTTTGGCCCAAAATGTGAAACAGTTTCAAAAATAACAGTTTTAGTCCCTATACTTGTAAAAATCATATAACTTCTTCAAAAATATACCAAATTATCTAGGATTTTAAAAAAAAGTTTCAAAACGCATTTATAATCATAATAACAACACTTAATCAGAATTATAGCTCTTAAAATGGATTTTAGGTCATTATTTCATGTAAAATAGAAACTAGGGTTTTAAGATATTTTTAGATTATAACTTTCATTTAAATTGATGAAATGACTTATTTCTTTTTGGATTGTCTTTCTAACATAATTTTGCCATTATAAAACGTCTTAGAATTCATTATAACAAGAACAAAGGTTGTTTAACATAGAAATTACCTAGGCAGCTCCAAAATGGCTCCTTATGGCTTCCTATGAACACTACTTGCTATCAAAGCTTCAAAAGCTCCAATGGATTCCTTCTAGACCTGGTTTTAGGTTTTATTAGGATGTCCTAGGATGTTTATAGAAGTGAATATGAACAATGTGTAGGAGATTTAAGGAAAACGAGGTGCAAGTATACATGTTGTGTATTCGGCCCTATTTATAGGAATGGGAACACTTAGTCTCCAAGTTTGGCATCTAAACGTGTAACATAGATAGATGATTTACTAATGATATCTAGAGAAGTTCTACACGAGTTATTATACCCTAGTTTCAATCCAATCCTCACTCGTGGCTTAAATTGTGTCACGGCAACATTAAGATGAGAGTGGTGATGTGTAGCACCCTAGTAGGTGATGCACCTACTTGTCACCACTCCTAAGATATCTTAGAACATGTAAATATCTGATTTCCAACCTTAGAATTGGAGGGAAAGTGTTTGAAATAGGTTTTGGAGGTAATAATACTAAATCGGGTTTAATTTCTAGGGCTTGTAACTGATGGTTTGTGTTTTTGGTGATTAGGGACTTAGGAAAGTGAGTTGTGAATTATTAAGGCTTAATTAGGGTTTATACATTCTATTTAAGATATTTTTGGTCCTTGGTTTGAAGTTTAACAAAGGTTTGATGTGAAAATGGGAAGTATACTTTTGTAGATTAGGGTTTTCTAATGATCCAGGGTTTAATCCTAGTAAATGTGATTATCCTCTTCTTAGCTACTGATGCAAACTTAATTTAGGTACTAGACATTTTGTCTTAAGTGTCCAAAGAGTTCTCACACTTGTTTTAATCGTTTAGTTTAGGTAAACATGTCTAAAGAGTGAAAATACCTATTTTGACCTAATTTACAAGTCATGCATTGAAATCTTATACCTTGTGCATTAGGGTACTTATAAATTGTCTTAAAATAATTTTATAACCTTAATGAAGTCCTATGAGTAGTTTTAGACTTGTCCTAAAAGACTAGGTAATGATTCCATGTAGATTTCTTAATATAAGGGTTTCTATATCATTAAGCCTAATGACTTTCTATTTTGGGTAATTAGGGTTTGTGTCTTAATGTTAGCTTATTCTAAGTCTTATATAGTATGTGTATGACTTATATGGGTTCTACATTCTTAGTTTAAGGGTTTATATAGGTTGATCATATTCTAGGGTTATTTAAGTAAGCTTAAGGTCCTATGCTTTGAAAACTTGTACTTTATGCTTTAATAATTTGTAACTTAGTTTAAGATAAATGTATTAACTTATTATGATACTTAGTTGAGTTTTATAGTTTTTTGCAAAAGATTATAGTCTAATTCATTATAGATTGGATTTTATATGCTAATCTTGGTTTTAGGTCATTTTCTTGTAATTAGCTTGTGATTAGTGAATATTAGTGTTTTATGATTATTTATCTTTTCTTATATGGTAGATTAGAAATATAATGTGTTTAATAATACTACATAGTTTTTATGTTGTTATATTGCTTGTAATATTAGTTTATAAGGGATTTCTAGGGTTTCTATGGCTATTTAGGGTATCTTGTTGTATTTTAAGTTGCTCTTATTCCTTATTTATACATATAGTTATCATTATGTTAGCCTCAAAATATTGAGTCCAACAAGAATGCTCGGTCATATGTTTATTATGTATAGTATTTTAGAAGGTTGTAACAGGTAGTAGATTAGTCGTGTTATACGGGCTTAACTTTAGGCTAAAATTCATTCATAAGTAACTAAAGCCCAAAAGGAAAGCCCGACCCATTATAATATAGTCAATAAACAAGCCCGCATGTGGGTGGACTATAAATACCCTTCCTAGCATGTTAGGAAGGGTGTTGGTCATTTTCATTTTCTCTCACTAATCTAATCCTTCAAAAGTTCCAACCATTCTCTCTATTTTCTCTCTCTAGAAATCTTCCATCTTTTATCTATCTTTCTTGTTTAATCATCACAAATTAAAGGGACACGAATTGGTATCAATCGCCATGGGGTAGTTTTATGATTCGTTGTTGTTATTATACTTGGTTCGTGTGATTTACTCCTAAAATCATCTCGGATTCAAGTTTTTCTTGTGCTTTCCGTGCTCTACATCTTGATTTACATCTCCTACATAGTTGTGGTAGGGATTTGGTTGCTTTTGGTTGGTTAAAATCACTGATTTCTTGTAAAAAATCTCACTTTTTTACCTAAAGTTTTGGAAAAGTACAAGCATTCCGACAGAATTCCATCGGAAAAGGGTTTAATATTCCGACAGTTATTCCGATAGAATTCCATTGGAAAAGGGTTTTAATATTCCGACCGTTATTCCGATTGTGTATTCCGATAGGTTATTCCAACAGTGATTTCGACAGGGATTCCGACAGCTCTTATTCTGACAGTGATTCCGACAGTTATACATTCCGATAGCATTCTGATACTACATTCCGACAGCATTCCGATACTACATTCCGACAACATTCCGATGGACATTCCGATGGACATTCCGATGATACGTTTAGCTAAATTTTGTTCGAGTACTTTTTAGACTTAGCCACTATCTAGACTAGTTTCGGAATATCGTTTACACGAAGATTAAAAAAAAGAAAAAATAAATAAAAAATTGGCGATTACAAAATTTTGTGGTCTACCGTTTTATCAGACTGGGAAATTTATTGTCTGACTGAAGAAAAATTGCATTTTTTGGAATTTAAACCACAACAACAATCACAACACATCTACTTAAGATCCATATTCACTTCATCATTTCAGAGAATATTGAGATGGATTCTACTGCAGAATATCGTGTGACGAACAACAACATAATGGTGGCGGGTAACAAAGAGAGACCACCAATGCTTGTGTCGGGTCGATGTGACCAATGGCAATCACGTTTTCTACGTTATCTTGACACAAAACCTAACGGTGATGCGTTAAGGCAATGCATTTTTGATGGACCCTATAAACTCGCAAGGATAAATATTCCTGCACAACCAGCCACAGACACAACTGAAGAACAACCAGCTTATGAACGTGATGAAAAAAGAACCGATCTCACACCAGAGAATCATGCTTGGTTTGATGCAGAAAAGGAAGCAATATACTTAATTCTCAGTGGCATTGGAGATGATATTTATTCCACGGTTGATGCATGTTCTACTACTAAAGAAATGTGGATGGCTATTGAAAGATTGCAACAAGGTGAATCACTTAACAAACAAGACATGAAAACTAATATGTTTTGGGACGTTGGAAAGTTAACATCAAAGGATGGGGAATCAATTGATTCTTATTACTCCCGATTCTACAAAATGATAAATGACATGACCCGAAACAACTTGCAAGTTTCCACCATGCAAGTCAATGTCCAATTTCTACAGCAACTTCAACAAGAGTGGACACGGTTTGTTAGCTTAGTGAAACAACAAAAAAAGTTAGATGAAGTTTCATATCACACGCTCTTTGATGTTTTGAAACAATTTCAAAATGAAGCAAATGAACTTCGAGCTGAACTTGCTACAACGGTTTCAAATCCACTTGCTTTGGTGTCTACCACTCAACATTACCCAGATTATCATTCTCGTGCTCCAAAGACCTACTACACTCAATCATCATCACCACGATCATCCACTGTGTCTAAGTCACATGCTCCAACAAGATCCCGAGGCAAAGAAGTTGCAAGAGCACCATCACCCACACCTAAGAAATCATCCGAAGAAGACAGTAATGAAGAACTTGCTCAAAAGGATAGGGAATTTAAGCAACAAAAGGCTTTTATTATGAAACAATACAGGAAAATCTACAAACCTACCAACAAGAACCTCAGAACATCATCTAACACGAGGAACAACTATGCTCAGAGTCCTCCAAGGTATGACACATGAAGACGTGCTGAGAGTCCTCCAAAGTATGATCGACAACCTGCAAAGTATGATAATCAGAGGGTTGCTACTGTTGTTGGAAATAGAGACACTGTTGGTACTCAAGTTGTGCAACAAACTGGGATTCAATGTTTTAACTGCCGAGGTTATGGGCATTTGGCTAGGGAATGCAGACAGCCAAAGAGGGTCAAAGATTATGGTTATCATAAGGAAAAGATGCTGCTATGCAAGAAAATGGAAGCTGGGATCAAATTATCAGCTGAGGAAGAAGAAATGCTTGATGACACAGATGATGAACTCTCCGACCAAGAACTCGAGGCATATTATTCATACATGGCAAAGATTCATGAGGTCCTTAACGTCACTGAAGATGACAATGGTCCTATCTTTGATACCGAGCCAATTGGTAAGGTACAACATGATGATGAATATAATGTGTTTGGTGATACGCATGAGCATAGTGATCTACCAACAACAATTACTGACACGTGTATGATGGAAACGGTTGATAGCAATACCACACCCGATTCATCAGACATGTGCAATAATGAGTTTGAGGATGATCAACATGCAAATGACTATGATGATGAGTAGCGTGTCGCGCTTGCTAATTTAGTTGCTAGTTTACAAAAAGATGTCAATGAAAATAGAAAGAATCAAAAGCAATTAAAGAAGGCAAACGCAAGCTCACTCAAAACTTTGAAGAATGCAAAGCCGCTCTTATAAAATCTAGTGAGACTATTGATAGTTATAGGGTTGAGCTTCTTCAAAAGACCACAGAGCTTGAGAGGTACAAAAGTCGTGTCATCAACATTAAAAAGGACGATTTTGAAAATAAATACAACGAAGCTCTTGCTTTGTTAACTAAAGAAAAACGTCAATTTAATGTCTTATTAAGTGATGAACGTCAAAAAACGTACCTTGCCACAACAAAAATTAATGAACTTGAATAGAGGCTTTCTATGAATACCATCGATTCTGCTAAAATTCTTGACGAAAAGAAACAAGAGGTTAAAACATTAAAACAAGATTTCAAAAATAAACAAAGCAAAGATACTGAAAAGTAAAGGATCTCGAAGAACAAGTCGATTTTCTAAAAAAAGTTGTTTATAAAACGCATGACTCTATTCAAACCGTTAGAATGATAACAGCTCGGTAGTTTTTCAAGGGTCAACCTAGCTTTGCCACCCCCAAGTACCTCGAACAAGCTCAAGCTGATAACCCTCACTTATATCTTGATGAGTCCGAATGGACCGATCATGATTTGTCAGTAGCTAGCCTCGATAATTAAGAGACGTCCCTTTGGGATGAGGAAAGTAGATCACCGGTCAATAAAGATTTTGTGACATCATATAATTATGCATTTAAAAACAGTCTTTATGGTCTTTTCACTCCACAAAAACATAAGTCTTGTGAGGAATTGTTTTTAGAATGCAAACAAAGACGAATTCAATGGAAGAAAGCTTTTGCCACTAAGAGGAAAACTAATGTTTTTAAATATATTAACTATTTGCCTCTTGATGCTTCTAAAAGCAAAATTATAAAAACACTTGGTTTTTTTAAACACCACATTGATAATGTTCAATCAATTGTTGAAAGCGATTGGGAAAAAACGTCAAAAGGATAAGTGGAAAACAGAAATTCCTCACGACATAACTGTGCTTGTAAAAGAACTTTTAATACCAAATACGAAGATAATAAAAGAACATGTTCTTGAGTTTGAAAACTTGATTCGGTCTGAAATGTTTGATGATTTGAATTATGTTGAGTCTCTTGAAAAAGAAATTGCTGAACTTCAAAATGACAAATCAGATTTTTCAAACGAATATGATCTACTCTTAGAAGAATGTCTCTCCAAAGATATTTTGTGTGTTACTCTTCAATCTTGTGCTGATATCGATGAATATTCTGATGTTGCATGCAAATATCTTGATAAGATTAAAAATGTGAGCGTCTTGAACTTGAGCTTTCGAAACATAAAGAAAATGTTTATAAAAAGGATTTTGATTTACTTCAACACAAAACTGATTTCCTTCAAAAACATTGTCATTCTCTTGAACTTGCTTTGCAAAAAGACATAGGAAGTTTTCCACATGATAATAAATTACAAGAAAAACTTTCTCAAATGTGTCAAGAAATGAATGAAAAGAGTTTGGAAATTAAAGGGTTGAAAGCTCAGTTACAAGACAAGGAAATAGCGGTAGCAGAGTTCGGGAAACTCGTTGCTAAGACGGGTGGGAAAATTGTGGAACCTAGTGTTAAGAAACTTGTTGTAAGACAACCCAGTGCGCACAAAGTGACTAGACCCTCTGTCTTGGGAAAACCATCTGTTTTCTCTAATTCTGCATTTGCAAAACATGCGTTTTCCCCCAAGACGGATGGGAAGGGTAGGTTACCCCAGAATACTCTCAAAACACATATTCGATCACTAAGCATCAAGAACTTAAATGTGATTAAACCAGGGATGTATAGATTGGCCACTAAACCCACACACAACAAAGAAAGTCAATCACCTCAGACTTCTAGAAACACTAATAGACGTGTGTCTATTACTACAGGAGTAGTCCCCACTGCTAGTGTTAGCCGGCCTCAGCTTAAGAGCACTAGAATGAATGAAAAGGTTTGGCAAAACAAAAGTCAAGGGAAGATGAAGGAAGTAGAAGACCACCCTAGGATTTTCAATGTTTCTAAGACTAAAACGTCTGTAATCGCGTGTAATGACGATTTGAATGATTCGACTTTGAATGCTTTGAATGTTAAGTTTCTTTGTGTGAAATGTGGAAAGTGTGCTAATGTTAATCATGCTATGTGTGTTTCGAATAATGTCAAAAGCGTAGCTACTAGAACTAAGAAGCAAACTTTGATGCCTATTAGTGCTAGAAAACCCAAACGCAAAGTGAACCATTCTGGTGTAACCCCCCCTGAGAAAAGTATTGCATCAGACTCCACCACTAAGAACCCTAGAAGCAGAATTAGGGAATTATATGAGTCTGCAAGCAAGTCTTGAAATGGTGGTTTGCTAATCAATGTCCTCCAGGATATAAATGGATGCCTAAGGTTAGGACTGAACATGTGACAACGAGCGTTAGTGTGTCTTTAAGTGAAATTAATGATTCAGATATCACAACTAACATGGAATCCAATTTAGCAAATGCTCTACCGTGCTCTAATTCTTCTACAGGTGATCGAGATAATTCTCTTCATACTGGACTCCAGATGTACGAAGCACATGACGGGGAATCTCAAGCTTCTAGTTAACTTCGTGGAGAAGTTCCTGGGTACGGTCCGATTCGGAAATGATCAATTTGCACCGATCCTAGGATATGGAGACTTGGTTCAGGGGAATATCACTATTAAACGAGTTTATTACGTCGAAGGGCTCAATCACAATCGTTTCTCGGTTGGTCAGTTCTGTGATACAAATTTGGAGGTTGCTTTTAGAAAGAAGACATGTTTTGTTCGTGATTATGATGGGAATGACTTACTTACCGGTTCACGGGGTACTGATCTCTACACTATTTCACTACAAGACTCCACATCTTCAACTCCAATTTGTTTCATGGCTAAAGCTTCATCGACTCAAGCTTGGTTATGCCATCAACGTTTATCTCATCTTAACTTCGATACCATCAACTTGCTTTCCAAGAAAGATATTGTGAGAGGCCTTCCTAACTTGAAATACATCAAAGATCATCTTTGTTCTTCTTGTGAGCTTTGTAAAGCTAAACGGAGTAGTTTCAAGACAAAGACTACACCAAGCTCTAAAGGATGGTTAGATCTTCTTCATATAGATCTTTGTGTCCCCATGCGTGTTCAAACCATCAATGGGAAGAAATATGTTATAGTAATTGTCGATGACTACTCAAGGTACACGTTGACCCTCTTCTTAAGGTCCAAGGATGAAACACCTGAGGTTCTCATTAACTTCCTTAAGCTGATACAACGTGGTCTTCAAGCTCAAGTAAAAGTGGTACGTACTGACAGAGGCACAAAATTCTTGAATTCAACTCTGAAGAAATATTTTGAAGCCGAAGGGATTGAACATGAAACATCTATTGCTCGAACACCTGAACAAAACAGAGTTGTTGAAAGACGAAATCCTAGTTTAGTTGAGGCTGCTCGAACATTATTATCTGCTTCAAAACTACCATTATTCTTTTGGGCCGAAGCCGTGTCAACCGCATGCTACACCCAAAACCGATCCTTAATTATCCCAAGACACGAAAAGATACCATATCACATAATTAATGATCGCAAACCTTCACTCAAACACCTTCATGTTTTTGGATGTACGTGTTACATTATTCGAGATGGTGAAAATCTGGACAAGATGAAAGAGAAAGGTGATGCATGCATTCTAGTGGGATATGCAACTCAGTCTAAGGGATACAGAGTGTACAACAAGAGAACAAAATTGATAGTCGGAACTATTCATATCAGATTTGATGAATTGCAAGAAATGACACTTGAACAAAACAGTTTAAGTCCCGATCCACAACGACAAAAGACTTCTGTGCACAACCGTACGGAACTCGGAACTCAAGACCACAACAATGAACCGTCATGTTCAAAGCTGGTTCCTGAACATGTTCCTAGAGCAGATATGACAGTGGACACGACACTTTAAGAGTTGGAAATATTATATGGACCAATGTTTAATGAATATTTCACGGGGGAGAAACAAGTTATATCAAAGTCTTCCGCTGTCACTCATTATCTGACGATGACAATTTTCACAACCCATTCGGCACACCGGTACACGAAACTGGAGAGTCTTCTACTCGCCACGTTGATCCGTTAAATATGCATACGTTTTGTCAACGACATCCGTCAACACATCATTGGACCCGAGATCATCCTTTGGTTCAAGTAACTGGAAACCCTTCACAGCCCGTTCGTACAAGACGACAGCTTGAAACCGATGGCGATGTTTGTATGTTCGCACTCGCCGGTAGTATAGCTGAACCGAAAAACATCTAGAAGCCATGGCTGATCATGCTTGGATTGAATCGATGACGGATGAACTTCAACAATTTGAAAGACTTAAAGTCTGGGAACTTGTTGATAGACCATACGACGTGATTCCGTTAAATCTTCGATGGATCTAGAAAAACAAGATGGATGAAGAAAACACGATCATCAAGAACAAAGCTAGGCTAGTGGCTAAGGGGTATGGCCAGAAAGATGGAATTGATTTTGATGAATCATTTGCACCAGTTGCTCGTATGGAAGCGGTCAGGATTTTCCTTGCTTATGTTGCACATAAGGGATTCACTGTCTATCAAATGGACGTAAATATGGCATTTCTTAACGGTCCTTTAAGGAAGAAGTCTATGTCACGCAGTCGTAAGGATTCGTCAATCCTCATTATCCTGACAAGGTGTATCGTCTCCACAAAGCACTTTATGGACTCAAGCAAGCTCCAAGGGCGTGGTACGATGAGCTCTCGAAATTTCTGGTGTCCAAAGGTTTCTCAAAAGGTTCCTTGATCTAACTCTGTTCACTTATAAATATGGGGATGACATTTTGCTTGTGCAGATTTATGTTGATGACATTATTTTCGGTTCTACAAACCCAAAACTTTCAAAATGGTTTGAAAAAGTCATGCACAACAAATTTGAAATGTCTATGATTGGCGAACTAGAATTCTTTCTAGGAATTCAAGTTCACCAATCCCCAAGTGGTATCTTTATAAACCAAGCTAAGTATTGTCAAGAGATAATCAAAAAGCATGGTATTACTTCATGTGACCCCGTTGAGACACCATTATCAACCACATCGCTAGATGCTGACTTGGAGGGAAATGCCATAGATCAAACGAGATATCGTTCTATGATCGGCTCCCTCATATACTTGACAGTAAGCAAACCCGATATTTCACATGCTACGTGTTACTGTGCATGCTATCAAGCACGACCCACTGAAAAGCACCTCAAGGAGGTTGATCTTTCTGTGACTTAAGAATACCATTCATTTGGGACTCTGGTATCCGAGGGACACCGGTTTCTTTCTAACGGCCTATTCAGATTTTGATCATGTAGGGTGTCTTGATACACAAAAAAGTACTTCTGGTGGTGCACAATTTCTAGGTCAAGATAAGCTTGTGGGATGGTCTTCCAAGAACCAGGATTGCACATCACTGTCATCAGCCGAAGCGGAGGATGTGTCTCTATCTGCGTGTTGTGCTCAAGTTCTATGGATGAGAACATAACTCACGGATTATGGCTTCCACTTTGATGTACCTTTGTACTATGACTCAAAGTCGGCCATAGCCATCTCCTGCAATCCGGTACAACATTCCCGCATGAAGCACATCGATGTCAAATACCACTTCATAAAGGAACAAGTTGAAAGAGGTATCGTTGAACTATACTTTGTTGGAATGGATTATCAATTAGCTGACTTGTTTACGAAAGCTCTGTCGAAAGATAGGTTTGACTACCTCGTTAGGCAAATTGGTATGAGATGTTTGCAGACCTGGAGATTATGGCAAAAGTGCCTGCTTGATTTATCTATCAAACATCAACTTGTAAATATCTTTGAAAAAGCGAAATACAAAAATATAAAACATATAAAAACAAAACACAAAATTAAAAATCTTTCAAAATCCAAAAATGTTCTTCTCGACATGTATTTCAGTATCGATAATATGGACGTGCCTAGAAATGTTGATCCCAAACTTAGATCGATTAGCTTTATATATACGAGATTAGATCAAGTTATACACGTAGAGAAACCTTTGTATATGTATATGACAATCTAAATGTTATGCGGAATTAACACTTAAACAAGAACACAAAGATGTAAACAAACTTTCACTTTGATTAATGATAACAAACTTGCTTACAATGAAAGTGTTTAACGTATGAAAACTTTTTAACCTAAAGGTCTTCTTTTATAGACATAAGAAGCCTTGTACAATAATCTACGTATCAACTATTCTAGGTAAAGATAAATATAGAAAATACATTGTTGTTCCTATCTTTACTAGAAGTAATCTAGAACATAATAAACGCGTAGATCATATCCTTCCATCAGTGCTTGTCTTTAATGTGTCAACGCTTGACTTCTTCTTGTCAACGCTTGATCTGTCAGCGTTTGTTTTCTTCCTATCAACGCTTGTTTTACTCTTGTCAGCGCTCAAGTAGACTGGCTATAATTTATTCCCAACAATCCTCCCCTAAACTTGATATTTACTCTAATAACCAAGTTTCTGAATAAACATTAAGAACTAGGAGGAATCTTACAACACTTATCATATTGGTAATAAATAAATCTGATCAAATCTTTGGCCACGTCACTTAAATAATCAATTTCCAGCTGTGTATTCTTCATCTTCTCCAAGACTTCCTTGGACATGAAATACTAACCATCTACAAGTAGATACTCAACAAACTTTGTAGAACTCAAATAATAAACACCAGCAGCTGAATACAAACGCCATTGAAGACCACTAAGGTCATCTTCAAGATCCTTCCAAATAGCAGGATCTTCATCTCTTGGTCCACACATTCTCTTGAATGTTGACCATAGTTTTATTGTATTGACTGAAGTGGGAGCTTCAGTTTCATACTTGTCCTCTATCAACCTCCATAGGTCTACCAAGTCTTCTCTATCAAAAATTGCAAACAAAGATATAAGAGTGGTAAAAGTGTGAACCTCTTTTCCATACGTGCCAATCTTCCAAAACCCACATTCATCTTCTTCATAGCTTATAATAGGGTTCCTGGAATCAAGTGGTAACACTTGTACCATATCTGAAGCTTCCAATGGTGAGAGCTTGAGGCTCTTTCTTATAACAGCTTCACTTGGATTTAACCTATCCATATCTTTGGGAAACTCAAGAGGGACTCCCTTCTTCACAGGTCTGGGAACAATCATTGCCTTCTTAAGCTCCATTTCTTCTACAAGCTCTTCTTTCCTTTCATCAGAAAGAAGTCTTAGAGTGTTTTCTTCCTGCACTCTTACCCAAATGGGATAAGCTTTGTACTCCAACTCTTCAAATGTCAATCCAATCAATTTATTATAAGTCCACCCTGTTCCATGACATCTGAGTAGCATGTAGTACAACTCCCTTCTATCCCTTTTCAAATTTGAGAGAGCATTGCTTGCTTTGTGTTACAGAATGACCTTGCAATCCTTTTGTACTCTGAGAAGAATCTCCAAACCCCATATCTGATCTGAAATAGTCAAATGTGGATTCTCTATACACCTATCTTCCCAAGCATGATACATCTGAACAACTTCTGGCATGTCAAAATCAACTTGCAACTTCAACTCATTCAACTTCTCTTTTGCCAACTCATCACCATATTCATGTCTTTCTGCTTGTTCTATAATCATTACACTTGAGTCTGAACTGGCTTCATCACTTCCTTCTTGTTCTTCTGAAGTGACAACAAAACGTGATTCACCCACCTTCTTTCTTTCTTGTTCCACATTTTGTGCAGCCAACCTTCTATCAAACTCAATATGTGCTGCATCCTTTGGAACATCTACTTCTACCATAATACCCTTACCCTTATCTAATGGATCCAAGGTGGGTAAGGAAGATGGTAATACCTGTGAAGAAACATCTTTGATGATGGATGATGACTGGAATAAATCAACCTCATCTGCAGGCCTGTCAAAGCTCACTTTTGCTTTGTCAGTGCCCAAGTTACTCATGTCAGCGTTCAAATCTTGCTTGTCAACGCCCAAAGTACATGTCTCAGTGCCTCTTGTAATTTCTTCCAACATGGCTGTAAATGACAAATTTAAGTTTGTAGGAGAGACTAGAGACGTATCAAAACCTGTCTGTTTCTTCAAACTTGTTAGGGCCTCAGCAACACCCAAAGATTCACCATCATGAGAGCCCTTATCACTCACATTTATCTGGTCATCATCCCCTTTGGAAGATTCGTCCATCCCTCTCCTTGTGCTAGCATTTTCCAAAACAACAATCCTCTCCCTCAATTGCTTGAGTTCAAGGCCTTGTGTGCTGACAACTTGTACCAAGTCTGCATTTTGCTTTTGCAAGCTAATGCAGACTGCCATCAATTCCATCAAAGTCATTGGTTCCAATATGCCCTCTTCTAAAATGGGTATTTGACCTCCCAAGTTAGATTCATTGGGCATGGATGAGGTCTTAATGATGGTAGGACTGTCTTGGCCAGCTTCTAAGCCAGAACCAATAGTCCCAGCCTCATCTATAACACCAACCACACTTGTGGTGGTGGTTCTCTCTGCTACATGGCTAGGACCACTAGAGGAGAACACTCTAGTAGTCCTTTGGCGTTTTTGTAACCTATATTGTGTTGGGGGAGAAGATGATGTGGATGGGGTGGATGTAGGTTGGTTAAGAGGTGTTTGGGTCTGGGAAGGATGAGTGTCAACGTTTGGAATAGGCATGTCAACGCCAACATTTAACGTGTCAACGTCGAAGGGTTCTTGGTCAAGTTGCATGTGTTGTGGTGATGGTAAAGGTTCAGGTATTGGATCAAGTTGAGGTTGTGGGTCTGGTTGAGGTTGTGCTGATTCAGTGACAGCAATCATAGCTGGGGTTAGGGGTAAGTCACGATGTGAGGGTGAGTTCATCTTTGTAAAAATTGCTTTCTTTTGCACAGGGATCTCATAAAAATCATCATGATCCCTTGTGCAATAACTTTGGACATCAAAAACCATTTGTAAAAATCTGGGATAAGCTAAAGTCATTTTGTTCCCTTTATTTTTACACATGCCCTCAAAAATCATTTTGGAATAATTAAACTTTTGCCCAGTAGCAATGCACACAATAGCACTAGCAATAGATCTATTGATCTCATTGTGTGCAGTACACTTGGGACTCAAACATTGCAAGAGGACATGTATTAGTACTTCCAGGCTGGGGGAAACTCCTGTTTATGATATTTATTTAAAGTTCCCTCATCAGGGAAAGGATAACCCAAAGCCCCTAGTCCTTGTTCTATTTCATTAATGCGGAGGGTGGTTATACCATCTGCATCAACAAGATGCAAAGCTTGGCGAACCAAAGCTTTAGTAACCACCCATGTGCGCCCATGAACAATAGATGATAATGTAGTCACTCTATTAACTGTTGAGGAACTAACATTGTTCCAAAACTGTTTAATATGTGTGACAGGAATGAGTGGTGCATGAGAAAGAGCATACCTAATAGGGGATGCGTTCAAATACGCCACCATTTGTGTGTATTGGGGAAACAGAGTATCATCAGCTTCCAGATATGCTATCATGTTGTGTTGACTCCTTAATCCCAATTCCAAATCACTTGGTTTAAATTTTGGTGCCATTGTTGAAAGTTGTTTGAATGATAAAAATGAAGTATAGGAGAAAATTTTGTTAGACAAGAATGATAGGTACCCTGTTTAAAATAGGAGCCAAATATATAGGAGAGAAACAAGCATGTGATTGGTCAAAAATTAGGCAACTATTTTCAATATACAATCATGAAAATATTGAAAAGAAATAAGTTTATCTCATGCATTAAATGAAAGTTATCTGCTCCCAAAATTACAGCCCAAAAATATGTCAAAAAGTAACAACTGGGTAGGACCCATTGAGTGTCAACGGTCAAGAATAACCCATCAACGCCCAACGGCTATATTCTTGTCAACGTTTACCAAATCCATGCCAGCGTCTAAATTGGTCACAACAACGCTTGGAAAAATACTTGTCAGCGCCCAAAAATAAAAGTATTTAAAAATGAAAAATGACCTTAAAAAAGTAATTTATCCTAGAGAAGATAACCTATAAGTTGATAATTATTATAGGGCGGCAAGCACTATCCAATTATGCACACTTGCTTATGCAAGATAGACATAACAGTCCTCTAGTGTCCCTTGCTAACCAAAACTATTAACAACTAAGTTACCTTATAAAATTCCTTGTTACTCCTAGGTAAAACCCATGATAAAATCATTCCCAAGTCTCCCAACAGACCACAACCAATTCTAGGCCAAAAATGTCTTGGCAGCATGCATAGTATATCAACTTTGCATGCTATAGTGCCTCATGATTTAGTAAAACTAACTCATACTCACCTGTGGACACAATCTAGAATTGTGATAAGACTATCATAAGGATACCCAAAAGTCCTAAAGGTTCCTAAAACCTCCCCTTAAACTGTGATACATATGTTGCCAAAAATATGCAAGAACATAAAAAATTTATGTCAAGATAGGAATAGAAAATTCCAACCATCATCCATAAATAAAAACATGCTCAAATGCTTCTCCAATGATCCATAAGCAACTCTGTATCCAATGGTATAATGCTAACACCACCTGCACATTTAGATTGAAAACCACAAAACTAACATTGTTGCTGACAACGCCCCGATAACACTTGTCAGCGCTAAGAAAAGCTTTGTCAGCGTTAGACAAATATATTGCTGACAACGTCACAATAACACTTATCAACGTTACAGCAACCTTTGTCAGTGTTAGAAAAATATAGTGGAAAATCTAAATTCTCAACAAGACCAATAACAATGCATTATCCTGTACATACTTTAACAAAAAGACTCCAAAACACATATTATGTGAGATTGATCATTCCAATACTTGTTACCAAGTATTGAAACCTTCCAGCATCAAAAGGTTTAGTTAGTAAATCTGACACATTTTCTTCTGTGTCAACCCTATCTGGTTGTATTAAACCCTTTTCAAAAAAATCTCTTATAAAATGGTGTCTAATTTATATGTGTTTGGTTTTAGAATGATGTACAGGATTCTTAATAATGCATAAAGTGCTGTTATTGTCAACAAATATCTTGGTATGCATGAAATTATACCCATAGTCCAACAGCTGGTTCTGAATCCATAAGACCTATCCACAACAAGCAGCTGCAGCCACATACTCTGCTTCAGTTGTAGAATTAGCCACCACTGTTTTGTTTCTTGCATTGCCAAGATATCAACCTGCTCCCAAGAAACTGACATCCACCAGTTGTGGATTTTCTATCAAACTTATCACCTCCATAGTCACTGTCTGAATATGCAATAAGCTCCAAAGGTGAATCTTTTGGGTACCACAAGCCAAGACTAGGATAACATCTTAGGTACCTAAAGATTCTCTTGACAACATAAAGGTGACATTCTTTGGGAGTCACTTGATGGCGTGCACAAGCACACACAGCAAACATGATGTCAGGTCTGGAGGCTGTGAGATACATCAATGAACCAATCATTGATCTATAGTGCCTGACATCCACATCCTTTCCATCTCCAATCTTTCCCCAAGGGTGTTCTCTATCCATAGGAGTAGTAGCCCTCTTTTCATGTGGAGAAAAGCCAAAATTCTTCAAGATCTCTGCCACATATTTATCCTGGGAGATGAAGATACCATCTTCTTTCTACTGAACTTGTAACCCTAGAAAGAAGTTCATCTCCCCCATTGCACTCATCTTGAATTTATTTGTCATAAGCTTGGAGAAATCCCCACTCATCTTTGGATTTGTAGATCCAAAAATGATATCATCAACATAAACCTGAACAAGCAAGACATCCTTACCAGCCTTCTTGGTAAATAATATCTGGCTATGGTTCCCCTTTTGAATCCATTGTCCACCAAATAAGTAGACAAAGTACCATACCATGCTCTTGGGGCTTGATGAAGTCCATACATAGCCTTCTTGACTCTATACACCTTGTCTGGATTCTCTGGATCCTCAAAACCAGGAGGCTGCATCACATACACCTCCTTAACAATTGTTCCATAGAGGAAGGCACTCTTCACATCCATTTGATAGACAGTGAAGCCCATGCAAGATGCATAGGCTAGAAATATCCTTATAGCTTTAATCCTTGCAACTGGTGCAAAGACCTCCTCATAGTCTATCCCCTCCTCTTGTGTATATCCCTGAGCCACTAAACGTGCCTTGTTTCTGACCACAATGCCTCTTTCATCTCTCTTGTTTCTTAGAACCCATCTTGTCCCTATAGGTGTGACATATCTGGGACAATCAACCAGCTCCCAAACATCCTGAATTGCAAATTGGTGAAGCTCATCCTGCATTGCTTCCACCTAACTTGGTTCTTTGAGAGCATCAAAGATCTTCTTGGGTTCCTTTTGTGACAGAAAACAGGCAAACAAACATGCTTGCACAAGAGGGGTATCAACCTTCTTGTGAATATTGGCAATAAATCCACCAAGACTTTGATGAGATCTTCTAGACTGAACAGGAGTCATAATATCACCAATGATTTGAGAAGTGGGGTGATTCTTCATAGTAGAAGTGAGAACTCCCCCTTCAAAAAGTCTGGTGTCTTCAATCTCATTATCCATGTTGCCAATATCTTCTTCTTCAGACTCTCTTTCATCAATATGAGGATGAACCTCTTCATATAAATTGGAAGGTTCACCCTGTTCAAAAGTAGAAGAGAAAATATGCGCAAAAGTGTTGTCAACGCCTGAACCTTGGTTGTCAGCGTTTGGGTTGTCAACGCCTGAATTGGTGTTGTCAACGTTTGAGCCATCAACGTCTGAATTTGTCCTGTCAGCGCTAGATTTTCCTTTGTCAGCGCCTGAAGGACCATGCATGCTGTTATCTGGTGGTACTTGAGGACCACCATTATCCTTTCCAGCAGCAGCAGCAAAAGCATTTGTCCATATGGGAATTGTAACATACTCTTGTATAGGAGATGACTTTTCTGCTTGTGATCCAACCTCTTCATTAACATGTGTACCTGAAACACCAACAACTTGTTCTTCCACAACATTTGAAGTTACCTTCACAATGTCTGGATTAGTGACAGGCATATAATTTAAAGTCCTAGATAGAGGTTCCAAGTCAAACAACCAATTTGGACCACTTTCAGGATCACTAGGTTTACTCTCTAAAAACCTAACATGTACTCTCTCAAGAATACGTTTTTCCTTTTTAAGATAAACCCTATATCCCTTGCTCTGCACTGAATACCCCATGAAATAGCCTTCATCACCTTTTGCACTAAATTTACCTAAGGCATCACTAGTGTCAAGAACAACTACATGACAACCAAAAGGTCTAAGAAAACCAATATTAGGTTTTCTTCCCCAAAGTAATTCATAAGGTGTTTTGTTCTGTATCTTGTTGACCAATGCTCTATTTTGAACATAGCATGTTGTATTCACAGCCTCAGCCCAAAAAGCTATGGGGAAATGAGCATCAGTCAATATAGTTCTGGCTGCTTCAGTTAGGGTTCCATTCTTTCTTTCTGCAACCCCATTTTGCTGTGGGGTTCTGGCAACACTAAACTGCCTAGTAATCCCTTTCCTGGCATAAAAATCATCTAAAACTTTATTCCTAAACTCACCACCATTATCACTCCTAAGCATTTTAACTTTATTACCAGTCTTCTTCTCAATCTGAGTGATAAAGTCAACTAAAGTGTAAGCAGTGTCACTCTTCATAGCTAAAAAGAAAGTCCAAGTAAACCTAGAAAAGTCATCTGTGATGACAAAGCAATATGATTTACCATTCAAACTCTCTATATTAGTTAGACCAAATAGGTCCATATGAAGCAAGTGAAGTGGTCTAGTACTAGAGTGCACCTGTTTGGACTTGAATGAGACCTTGTGCTGCTTGCCTTTAAGACATGCAACACAAGAGTGGTCATTGTGGAAACCCTTTTCAGGCAAGCCATCAACCAAGCCAAGTCTCACAAGCCTATTTATATTCTTAAAGTTTATGTGCCCTAGTCTCCTGTGCCATAGATTACTCTCATCTACTGAAGCTTTAGAATAAAAACATGACATATTGTTATTCATTATAATCCCATTCAGATTCACATTATAGATGTCTTTATGTCTAGGTGTTCTATAGTCAATATATTTCTCATCAGGGATCTTATAATCCTTGATTAACACCAAGCATTCAGTATCAGTAAACATAACTTTATTTTTGTTATCACAAACTTGTGATACACTAAAAAGATTGTAATCAAGTTCCTTTACCAGAAATACGTTCTCAAAACGCAAGTTCTTGGTGAGAAGAGTTCCTTTGCATGTGATAGTTCCATATCCGCCTCCAAAGTAAACCTTATCAACATCCTTAATGGGAGTGTTAGTGAGATAATCTTCCTTCCTTGTCATGTGCCTTGAGCATTTACTATCCCAATATCCATAATCATTGACCTGTTTCTGAATGCCCTGCACATAAAGAAAACAAGTTAGTTTTCTTTGGGAACCCAAGCCTTAGCAGACTTGGATTCATCTGGTTGTTCAACAAGAACATACTTAGTTCTCATAACAACCCCTTGTTCATCCCTCTTTGGATGAAATACCTAGTTAACCCCAATAGGTTTTGTAATGACCTTTGAAATGTAAGTAAATCTGTTGCAGGTCATAGAAATCCCATTATCATTAGGTTTTTGATCTTTCTTAGGTCTCCATGTCAAGCTTGAAGAAGCTTTAGACTCCTTACCCTGTGGTTGCAAATATTTAGGTCTGGTCACGTTTCTGTCAGCGTTGGATTTGGTCTTGTCAACACTGAAATTACCCTTGTCAGCATTGAACCTAGGGTTTGCTACAGAAACCCATTGCCTGTTAGACCAAGTATTTGTCTTTTGAAATGGTCTTTGTCCATGAGTGTTAGACCCTCTAGTGAAGAATGGGGCAAGTCTAACAACTTGTGGACTTTGCTGCACACAAGGTTTGGGTCTGACAACGATTGACTTTCTAACAGCGTTGACCTTGGAAGCGTTGACACACTTATATGCTAAGTGTGAAAAGCTACCACAAGTGTAACAGGATTTTCTAGACACAACCCTAGGTCTAGAAGAGAAGAAGCCTGTTTCATCATTACTAACTTGGCTTTTAGGTGACCTAGTATTCCTATACATTTCTGCATACTTGACACTAGGTTTTCTAACAGTGTTTGAGCCAAGGTCAACAGCCTTACCAGTGATTGGGTTTGTTACCTTAATAGGGGTTGACTCATTAGGACTTTCACATAACAAGCCACCCTTAACAAATAAGGTAGGGTTGGCTTTCTTCCATTCATTCAAGTCAGTCAACTTCTGTTGATATTCTTCAACTGGGGTAATGACTCTTGGTGGAGGAATGAATTCCTCGTCTTGGAGTTCTGGTAAACCAGTCCAAGATAGGTCCTTTTGTTGGACACCATAGAAGTCACCAGCTGGTGGTGGAACCACAGAGTAGTCTTTCATCCCAATCCCAGTCATGTCCTTAGGATCCCTTTTTTTATTAACACATTCTCCTAGGGTTTGTGTGGCCTTATCAAATCTCTGAATTTTAAGGCCAACATTATCTTTATTCTTAATGGCCTCATCTAACTTAGCCTGTAACTCACCATTAACCCTTTCCATGATGTTCCTAACATCATTACTAGCATTTAACTCGTGTTTTAAGATATTTATTTTATCTTTTAAGTCAAATTCCATTTTCTTGTACTCAGAAACTGTCTTCTCAGTTTGAGTGAGAGCTATTTGATAATTAGACAGTTTGCATCTTTCAGTACTCACATCATCTAACAACCTTAACACCTCTTTGTTAAGTTTCTCAGTATTTAACCTACAACCCTTACCACAAAAAGCATCATCGTATACCTCATTATCTGATGAAGAGGAGGAGTGTGCCATGAGAGCATATTGAACATGCTCTTCTTCTTCTATCTCAGCAACCAAAGCTTTATCCTCTTCCTCATCCTTAGCCAAATAGCTCCAGTCCCATCATATACCATCCATTTCTTGCATAGCAACCATGGCCTTAGGATCCTGAGCCTTAACAATCTGGCTTGCGGGTTTTCCAGCATCAGATCTTCTTGGAGATCTGCATTCCCTCATGAAGTGCCCCATACGATGACAATTGTAGCACTCAACTTTGGATTTATTAAATCTAGCAGTGTCCTTTGCATTAAAGGTCATCTTCTTCTTAAACCTTCTATTCCACCTGTTTGCTCTTATACTAGCAAGAGCCATGTTCCACTTAATATCCATATCTTCCAAGTGCTCATCACTTATTTGCTCAAGGTCCTCATATGTAATCACTGAACCATTGGGCAAAGAAGCAATATAAGCACATACAGTATCCAGATCCAAACCACTGAATCCCAATTCCAAACCAGCAGGTTTAACTCTTGGTGAGTCACTTTTGTATGTGTCAGCGTCTGAATATGAGGCGTTGACAGGACATGTTCCAGCGTTGACACATGTTGATCCAGTAACTGGATGCATGTAAGAGTCCTTCTGATTGAATTGACCTTCACTATGAGAGAAGAAGGCCATGTTACTGTTGGTAGACTTGGTTCCATGCTCCAAAAGAGTTTCATTCTCCAACAGCCTTAGTTTGTTGTAGATATCATCAAAAGTAGAACTTTTGTGAGTGTTATTGGCAAGTATAGATCTTGCCTCAATCTTCCATGCTTCACCAAGGCTTTTAAGAAAAGTGGCAATGGTATCAACGTCACCAACTTGTGTCCCCATGAAGGACAACTTGCTTGTAATATCAAGTAATCTGCTTCTAACACTACTAAGCTTCTCATTAGGTTGAGCCTTGAAAACAGCATACTCATGCATGAGTTGCTTCTTTTTCTCTTCCTTAGTATCTTCATTGCCACCATATGCAACTTCAAGGGCTGCCCAAAGGTCTTTTGCAGATTCATAACCTCTGTATTTATGCTGGTTCTCTTTTCCCAAAGAAAGTTTCAGAATGTTTAGGGTTTTCATATAACCCTTTTCTTTTCTATGTTTTCAGCAGACACAGCTCTACCATCACCAGGTTTTTCTTGCTTATCTGCTTCTGAACATCCAGCAACAGCAGTTCTTGTGGCAATGGCAGCAGCAACCCTTTCAGCTTTATTGAATGTGTTTCCATATTCAATTATCACCCAGAGAGTGTAGTCATAGATCCCCAGATATTGCTCAAAGTTGAATTTCCACAATTCAAAGTTGGCTGCATCAAGCATGGGAATCTTGATGTTTGTTAAAGGTGAGGAGGAGGAGGTTACTTCTGGATTTAACATGATGTTTTTAGTGTTTTGTGAAAATTAGGGTTTTGGTGATTTTAGGGTTCTTGTGTTCTTTAAGATCAAAAGTTCCTCAACAAGCTCTGATACCACTTGTTGATCCCAAACTTAGATCGATTTAGCTTTATGTATACGAGATTAGATCAAGTTATACACGTAGAGACACCTTTGTATATGTATATGACAATCTAAGTGTTATGCGGAATTAACACTTAAACAAGAACACAAAGATGTAAACAAACTTTCACTTTGATTAATGATAACAAACTTGCTTACAATGAAAGTGTTTAACGTATGAAAACTTATATTGAACATTAACCTAAAGGTCTTCTTTTATAGACATAAGAAGCCTTGTACAATAATCTACGTATCAACTATTCTAGGTAAAGATAAATATAGAAAATACATTGTTGTTCCTATCTTTACTAGAAGTAATCTAGAACATAATAAACGCGTAGATCATATCCTTCCATCAGTGCTTGTCTATAATGTGTCAACGCTTGACTTCTTCTTGTCAACGCTTGATCTGTCAGCGTTTGTTTTCTTCCTATCAACGCTTGTTCTACTCTTGTCAGCGCTCAAGTAGACTGGCTATAATTTATTCCCAACAAGAAATGTCGCTCAATAACGACACGGGTGTGTACATAAAGCTCGAATGAAAGTTGTAAATATTTTTCAAAACATGTCATTTCTTCTTTTAATAAAGGAAATTGTCTATTTTGGACAATATTTCCAAACAACAGATAGAGCAATCTATCTAGGGTTGAGCTTGTCACAAAACATTCAACATTTTAAGCTCAACACTATGGCTTGTAATCACTTTCAGATTGCAACCCGGATCTATATTCATGTGGGAGTGTACGATTTCGTGCTCTTACCCTCAGCAAAAGAAGACAAATCTTCTTACACTTGAGTGGATTCGTCAAGACATTCAAATTTTATGAACTCAAGTTTATGCTTTAGAAAAACCTCTTCGCCAAAAAGAAATAGGATTTTTCAAAAAGTGTTGAACACATTTTTTTCAAGAATTTCTCAATGATTATTCAAAATCTTTCAAAAATTGTGTGTTCAACAAACTCCCATCCTCAAAAAGCGAAATGTGGATCATATCCTCACAATGACAATTCAATTGGATCAATTTTTGAGGGGGAGCATTTCAACTTCATGCAAAGATTGACACATCTTTCTCCCGAATATTTTCAAGACTATTCTTTCAAAATATATTTAATCAAATTTGGTATCTCTAATATCAAAAGATTTTATATATTAAAGATAGGGGAGAAAATATGATTAAAATGTGATCTTATATAAGACTCAAGCACTTTAACTCTTACCTACATGTTCAAAACACTTTCGATTATCGATGCACATGTGAAGGGGGGGCATTTCTGAAACGACAAAACTAGCAAGGTGTTAAATGTTTTTCAAACACTTTGTTAGAATTTAAAGTGGTTTTTATGGTTACGATCAAATACCCACAACATCTCTAATTAATGATGTTATTGGTGTCAAAAGGTTGGTTAGGTTTAAGTCCTATGATCCAACCATAACTGGAGGGATCTACCCAGGGACAATCCAATAGATTATTAGAAGTCCTTAGGAAAGCTGGAGTAGAATGTGAACGTAGCAGAATGCCGACTAAGTACTGATGCTAGCACTGGAACAATCACAACAAGGTGCTAGTAATGATGTCTTGGTAACCATTGAAGGGGTTGAAGAATGAAAAAGAAATGTAAGGATAAAGGGTGTAAAGAAAGAAGCCCTCCATACAACTTACACAGAAACCGGGTCAACACATCATGAAGACAACTCATCATGGACCCAGTGATGCATGCACTACCCTTTCCTAGCTAGTCAGGCTTCTCTCAAAAGAAGTTTGTTTTATTGTCACGGAGAATAACATGACTTCTATAAGCTTTCTCACTTCCAGATAGTTGATATTGAATAGGTGGCAATCTGTTCCAGCCTCCGACCACTAAAAGTGCACAAATCGAGTCTAGAGCTAAGAGATCAATCAAATCTCATTAGGACACATGGATGACGAACAAGAGAGTCCTACGCTATATCCTTGCGATATTGCTAGAACACTCAGAGTGATACTACTCAGTATTCACAATGATGAGTGGAAATACTTCTAGTGTTAACATCAAACAGCACTGCGGTAGGTCATATGTGAGATTCTTTATGAATTAAACGTATTTAGAACTGAAAAGCAACAGTGGTTTATTTATGAATTGATTCAAACTCGTGTAACACCCCATTTTGATAATGGAAATGTCACATGCAATTATGACGTGTCATCAAAGCATACAAGGAAAAATGTCTAAACATTACTTGACCATAAAAGGAAAATACCAAAATCAAACATCGGTAGTCCAAAAGTAAAGCTCATCACACAAAAACATAGTATAATAAAGGTAAGGACTAAACAATGTCCATAGCAAATGTATCATAAGAAAGGAAATGCATAAAGTAAAGAAGGCTAGACAGCTTCCAGTCCATATGCACGTACTCTTAGTGTCTACGAGCGTCCCTGAGTACCTGCCGTTTTGGGAACATAGAAAAGGAAAACGGGTGAGCAAATACGCTCAGTGCACGGATGTACAATAAAGCATGAATAGGATAAGCATATAACATATAACAGCGGAAGAAACTAAGTCCCGAGTAACCTGGTTAAGTCTTGATAAAACTGATTTTATAGTTTGAAAAGTCTTATGTTTATCTTGTAAAAACTGTTTATCATATTTTACCATTAGCCAATATAGGTCATGAAAATCCACCGTGCATGAATACTTGGAGGGGTGACCTCATCATGCAAATTAAAGGGTCTGCCTCTAATTTAATATACTGGTTTTTGGGTAGGAGGGATCAGCTCCTTGTGAAGGATGCAAGGCACACACCACATTCACCATGAAATCCTGACTGAAAACATGTAACTAGGATGCACCCATACACCCCACATGATAAATATAATATAAATGGCCAAAAGCCAAAGGGACGCCACGAGCAATCACTCCGCCGTGGTGAAGTCATAACATCAGTGCCTCTAATGTTATGGTTATGGTACCTCCATAACTAGGTGAAACTGGTCATGCATGTATATGGCTATAGGTATTCTTAATTAAACATAAGCAAATCAAACACATAACTTATACTACGGGAAAACATTTGGCTACATACGGGGAATCCTAATATGGAAAGAATGTCCATACTGAAAGGACGGGAATCCATACCTTATGTCTAGTGAACGAAGAAGGCGAACTGAGAGGAATCCTACTTCCGTATCACTAGTGCTACATAAATACATACATGAATAAGTATCTACTTACTAAATACGTAGCTGGTTTTATGTCATGTCTTAGCTTATTTTATATGTTCTTACCATGTTTTACTGTTTAAAGCCTTGAACTGTGTTTATCTTATATTCTTGTTTAATCTGATTAAGTATTTCTGGTATTTCATGTATTATTATACTTACTGTGTAATAATAAGTAACTTTCCAAAAATAGCAGGTTTCCTAAAATAGAAAGTTTCCAAAAACAGAAAGTTACCAAAAATAGAAAGTTTCCAAAAATAGAAAGTTTCCAAAAATAGAAAGTTTCCAAAAATAGAAAGTTTCCAAAAATAGAAAGTTTCTAAAAATAGAATTACTGCTTAAAATAGATAAGTTTCTAAAAATAGAAAGTTTCCATAAATAGATCAGCTGCCTTAATTAAATAAGTTTCCATAAATAGATTAGCTGCCTGAAATAAATAAGTTTCTAAAAATAGAAGGTTCTATAAATGGATTAGCTGCCTTATTTAATTAAGTTTCTAAAAATAGAAAGTTTCCATAATTAGAAATAAGTTGGTTAAATAAGCTAAGTATATAAGCCTAAGTGTTTTCATGATTATTTTCTAAGTCATATGATATAATGTATAGTTTAATAATTATTTCATGTAATTAAATTAAACTATAGGTTAAAATATTTAATTAAAGTATAACATATTTTTAATTAAATAAAGCTAAATACTTAGGTTAAAACATGTATTATTATTTATTAATAATATAACCTAAGTCATGTTAATTAATTAATTATAACCATGGTTTTTAAATATTTAATTAATTATAAGTCTAAAATATAAAAATACTTAGGTTAATTAATTTCATGATTATTAATAATTAAAATCACCTAAGTCATGTTATTAAATTAATCATGTCACATTATTAATTCAATTTTAACATAAGATCATAAAAAAAAAAAAAACTAAACATACACCATGAACCGGATCTAGACTAAAAACCATGAACCGGACATGAAATCAACACCGTACCCCGAACCAAATCGAGGTACCCATTTCTTGATGCTGCCGTGGGACCCACACCAACCAACCGGGACCATATGGTCTCGGTGGTGGTCGGATGGCCAAACCGAAACCCTCTCGGGTTCGGTGTAGGCTGCGGCCAAAACAAACACCCCTTAAAACATTACTTTTGATTTTATTAAATCCCAATTCATGTTAGATCTATGATTTAATTAGGTTTTATAAAAAACATAACATGTTCTTAATTAATAAAAGATCAAATCAAAAGAAAAAGGTTTAAAAAGGATTTACCGAATACGTGGATCAAAAGAACGAAGAACAAACACGAACACCAACAAGAATTCCAAGATCCAAGATCAACAAACACCCCCTTTTGGTGTTTTGAAGGTGGCTGCCAAAAAGAAGAAGAGAGGAGGGTTTTTAGGTTTTTGTTAAAATCTTCTGTAATCTAAAAATGAGTAGTGTTTTTACCATAACCCTCCTTTAGTAAAAATACAAATGGGCTTGGCCCATTTGCTCCTTGTAGTCGCGGGTAGGAGGCCCCACATGGGGTACCCGTACCTTTTTCCGTGTCTCGACGTTTAGTTATTCGTTCATGATTATTTGTGTTCGCGTTTTATGTGTTCTCGTTAAGTAATTATCGTGATCTAATATATTTATTTACGCTCGTAATAAATATATATACGTAATTAATAATAGTTCGTGTTTTAATTATGTTCATGATTTCATGATCGCATGTTCGTGATTAATTATTCTCAAATAATTATTACGTGCTCGTGCGCAGTAAATACTTATCGTGTTCTAACACGTACGTAATACGTAAAATCCTAACACGTAATCGTAATCATGCTATATTAGGAAAGTTTTAATCTAGTACGTACGATATTAAGGGTACTATTCATGGTAAAAGCATGCGGGTTTTACAACTCTTCCCCCTAAAAAGAATAATTCGTCCCCGAATTATAGATAAAGTAAACTGGAAAGGAAGAACATACCCGAATTCAAAATAAGAAATGAGGGTAAGAAGCCCGGATAGACTCCTCTGTTTCCCAAGTGGCTTCCCGCTCGGTATGATCCCTCCATAGGATTTTGACGAATGGAATCATCTTCTTTCTCATGACTCGTTCTTGTTTGTCAGGAACTCGTTCGGGTTCTTCTATAAAAGTGAGATCTTCACGTATCTGTTCCAGTGGATACTGAACCATGTGAAGGGGATGATACTGTTACCCTCTGAGTAAGGACACATGAAACACATTGTGCACATGCGAAAGCTGCGGAGGTAACACCAATCGGTAAGATACTTCACCGACTCGTTCAATGATATCAAACGGTCCGATGAAACGAGGACTGAGCTTCCCTTTAATCCCGAAGCGTCTAACACCACGTGCCGGTGAAACCTTAAGGAAGACGTGATCTCCTACGTTAAAGTGTATGTCCCTACGATGCTTATCGGCGTAACTCTTCTGACGTGACTGTGCTTCCTGAATTTTCTGCTTAGCTACTGCGATCTTCTCATTGGTCATCTCTATGATTTCTGGTCCTTTGAGTGTTCGCTCACCAACCTGATCCCAGCAGATTGGGGCGCGACACTTTCTGCCATACAACATCTCAAACGGAGCACACTTGATGCTTGCGTGCCAGCTGTTGTTGTATGCAAACTCCACCAAACAGATGTAATCGTCCCAATCACCCGTCCATTCCAACGCACATGACCTCAACATATCTTCTAATGTCTGAATAGTTCGCTCCGACTGTCCGTCAGTTTGAGGATGAAAAGCCGTGCTAAGCTTAAGTTGTTTACCCCAAGCTTTCTGTAGACTCTTCCAAAAGCGCGAAGTGAATCAAGGATCGCTGTCTGAGACGATGCTGGATGGTGCACCATGGAGTCTCATGATCTCTCTTCTGTACGTATCTGCGAGTTTACTTACCGGATCTTCCTTGCGGATCGGTAAGAAATGAGTTGATTTGGTAAGTCGATCTACGATAACCCAAATTGCATCGTGCTTCCTCTTGGTAGGCGGAAGACCAGTAACAAAATCCATGGTGATTTTGTCCCACTTCCACTCTGGAATATCTAACGGTTGAAGGAGACTGCCAGATCGTTGATGCTCGATCTTAACCTGTTGGCAGGTAAGACATTTGGAGACGTAAGTGACCACATCCTGTTTCATACCACTCCACCAAAAGTACTGCTTGATGTCATGGTACATCTTAGTCGAACCAGGATGTATAGAGAATGAGGAGCTATGAGCTTCAGCTAACAAAGCTTCCCGGAGTTCCTGGTTATCAGGAACACAAAGTCTCGTGCCCTGCCATACGATACCATCTGCATCTACTCTGAATTCCGTCTGCTTTTCCAAATTTTGTACTATCGCCCAGATTTCTCCGTCATCCTTCTGAGCTTCCTTGATCTTAGAGAGTAACTCGGGTTCTACTCTAAGATTAGCCCAGTAGCCGTGTTGTCCACGTACCATGATCTTGATGTCTAGTCGCTCCAAGTCTCTTATGATTTCCTCTTCGATTTTAATGCCGTTGATCATTCCGGACTTCCTGCTAAGAGCATCTGCTACTACATTTGCCTTTCCGGGAGGATACTGTAGATTAATGTCATAATCCTTCAACATCTCTAACCATCTCCTCTGCCTCATGTTCAATTCACGTTGAGTGAAGATATACTTCAAGCTCTTGTGGTCCGTGAAAATGTCACATGATTCTCCATACATGTAGTGCCTCCATATCTTCAATGCAAACACCACAGCTGCAAGTTCCAGGTCATGTGTGGGGTAATTTTCCTCATAAGGCTTATGCTGTCGTGAAGCGTACGCGATCACTTTCCCATGTTGCATGAGAACACAACCAAGTCCCTTCCCCGATGCATCGCTGTAGATTTGAAATCCACCCGTACCAAATGGTAGAGTAAGAATAGGTGCAGATACTAGCTTTTGCTTCAGGTCTTCAAAGCTCTTCTCTCGATCTTCAGTCCAGACGAATTTCTCCCCTTTCCGCATCAGTTTGGTCAATGGTAGTGCTAGGCGGGAATTCTCCATGAACCTACGGTAATAGCCAGCTAAGCCTAAGAAACTACGGACTTCCGTCGCTAATGTCGGCCTTGGCCACTTCGTAATGGCCTCAACCTTCGATGGATCCATAGTGATTCCTTCTGCTGATATAATGTGACCTAAGAATGCCACCTTGTCTAACCAGAACTCACACTTAGAGAATTTAGCATACAACTGCTTCTGGCGAAGAATCTGTAGTATTTTACGAAGATGGTCTTCGTGTTCCTCCTTGGACTTTGAGAAAATCAGGATGTCATCGATGAAAACAATGACGAACTTGTCCAGAAATTCATCGAAGATTCTGTTCATCAAATCCATGAACACTGCTGGAGCATTTGTCAGGCCAAATGGCATAACTACAAACTCGTAGTGGCCATAACGGGTACGAAAGGCAGTCTTAGCGATGCCCTGCTCCTTGACCCGTAGCTGATGATAGCCTGAACTAAGATCAATCTTGGAGAAGTGTTTGGCCCCTTGGAGTTGGTCAAACATATCGTCAATGCGTGGCAGTGGATATCTATTCTGAATGGTAATCTTGTTGAGCTCGCGATAGTCTATGCAAAGACGCATACTGCCGTCCTTTTTCTTAACAAAAAAGACCGGTGCGCCCCATGGAGATGCGCTCGGTCGAATGAAACCTCGTTCAAGAAGTTCTTGCAGTTGATCCTTCAGCTCCTTCAGCTCTATGGGAGCCATGCTATAAGGAGCTTTGGAGATTGGTTCAGCTCCTGGAATGAGCTCGATACTGAATTCCACTTCTCGTGCAGGTGGTATGCCCGGAAGTTCTGCTGGAAAACATCTTGGAATTCCGACACTATAGGTTGATCCTGAATTGATGGGGATTCAGCATCCATGTCGTGAACCATAGCTAGAAAACCCTCGCAGCCATGTGACAGTAGTGCACGCGCTTGCAGGGTAGATATGATTTGTACAGACCGTCCGGGTATGAACCCATTATGAATGTACTCTGGTACATTAACATCACCGAAGATAACTCGATATGAATGGAAATCTATGGTAGCATGATGCTTGGATAGCCAATCCATGCCCAAAAATCTTGTCGAAGTCATTCATGTCCAGCGGAAGTGCGTCAACAGGTCGAGCCTTATCGTCAAATTCTAGGGGAAGACTCTTGTATACATGGGTGATTAATACAGAGTCCCTCAAAGGCGTGGAAATAGTAAGCCTATTTTCTAGTGGCATGGGGAGCATCCTAATGTTCTTAGCATAAGCAGTAGAAATAACCGAGTGAGTAGCACCCGTATCGAAAAGAACACATGCAGCTTGACCATACATATACAAGATTCCAGTGATGGTACCTGTAGACTTGTTGGCCTGGTCTCGAGATGTCGTGTAGACACGCCCGGTAGTAGGAGGCGGCTTGGTATCAAAATGTCCCGATGTACCCTCCATCTCGCCCTTACGTCAATCCTTCATAATATGGCCAGGAAGACCACACTTGAAGCACGCGTCAGTATTACAGCGACATGGTCCTGGGTGCCTACGGTGGCAAGTAGAGCAAAGAGGATGAATGAATCCTCCAGCAGGTGCTCTGGCTGGCTGGGAACCTGATAAAACATTTTACATAAGACATGATAGTTGGGTACAAAGGACAAAGCGGATAGTCGTAAGATTGAATACCAGTGATAGCTGGACGGCTAGGCTGCAAACCTCTCTGGTTTTGGTCCCTACCGTTTCCATGGTTCCTGGTAGAAGTTTTGCTAAAGTGTCAGAATATGAGTTATAACATGAAATCATAAGGAAATGCTTAAGTATTAGGACCTGCTGCTGTTGGAGTGCCCAACGTTGTTACGGTAATTATCATTACCGCCACGCCTATCCGTAGCAGAACGGTCGTTAGTCTGACCGTTTCCCTTGGGCTGATGAGGCTGCTGCTGAGTAGCCGGCTGAGACCGGTCCCCAGTTTTCTGCCTGGAAGATACATTTAAAGAGATGAATAATTGACATGTATGGAAAGTATACGGATTGATCACCGCTTGAATACAAATGTTTACCTCTTGTCGGGTCTTTCAGCTTCCCCGAACTCATCTCTCTCCTGCAGCATCTCCAGCTTACGTGCTGCATCGGTCACTTGTGCTACCGTATGCAACGGAGCACCAGATAAGTTATTGGCGATCCTTGGATTAAGAGCCCAACGAAAATGTAGTGCTTGTTCTTTAGTGGTGCCTGCAGCTGCTCTCAGGACACCTGCGTAGCGAAAGAAACGCTGCATGAAGTCATTGCTGTCTTCGTCAGGTCGTTGTCTAAGGGTATAGTATTCCCTAATGAGCCGATTCCTTCCTTCCATGGGAAATATGTTAGGCGGGGGAGGATAACCGTCGTTCTGATGAAGGGCGTCTTGCATCTCTGCATCAGCAGCTGCAAATATTGCCTAGAGATTGTCTGTGTTTGCATCTGACAGTATAACAAAAAACATATGATTAAACAGATCAAAACATAAAATCTATATATACATGAAAAAAATTTATACTAAAATTTCACGAGAAAAATTTTATGCAAGAAAATTTTGTGTATGAAGGCATGATGCAGTTTTATGAAAACTTTTGTATGCTGGAGAGTGAACGCCTCTGGTCAGTTCACTCAAAACAAAAGACATAGCGAGGGGACGCCTATGGGTCGGTCCCAAATTTAAAAGTTTCGATAAAACACATGCGACTAAATAGGGCCAGTCCTGAACCAACCATTACTTAGTCAAAAATCTGCGACAATGACATGTATATGTATGCTTTAAAATGATGAATGCATGAAAACAACTGTCAGTTTTAGGAAGACCATAGTGACTACCCACTAATCACAGGTCATATTTGAGAGCCTACAGGTCGAAGCCTTGGCTCTGATACCATAATTGTAACACCCTATTTTGATAATGGAAATGTCACATGCAATTATGGCGTGTCATCGAAGCATACAAGAAAAAATGTCGAAACATTACTTGACCATAAAAGGAAAATACCAGAATCAAACATCGGTAGTCTAAAAGTAAAGCTCATCACACATAAACATAGTATAATAAAAGGAAAGGACTAAACAATGTCCATAGCAAATGTATCATAAGAAAGGAAATGCATAAAGTAAAGAAGGCTAGACAGCTTCCAGTCCATATGCACGTACTCTTAGTGTCTACGAGCGTCCCTGAGTACCTGCCGTTTTGGGAACATAGAAAAGGAAAAAGGCTGAGCAAATACGCTCAGTGCATGGATGTACAATAAAGCATGAATAGGATAAGCATATAACATATAACAGCGGAAGAAACTAAGTCCCGAGTAACCTGGTTAAGTCTTGATAAAACTGGTTTTATAGTTTGAAAAGTCTTATGTTTATCTTGTAAAAACTGTTTATCATATTTTACCATCAGCCAATATAGGTCATGAAAATACACCATGCATGAATACTTGGAGGGGTGACCTCATCATGTAAATTAGAGGGGCTGCCTCTAATTTAATATACTAGTTTTTGGGTAGGAGGGATCAGCTCCTTGTGAAGGATGCAAGGCATACACCACATTCACCATGAAATCCTGACTGAAAACATGTAACTAGGATGCACCCATACGCCCCACATGATAAATATAATATAAATGGCCAAAAGCTGAAGGGACGCCACGAGCAATCACTCCGCCGTGGTGAAGTCATAACATCAGTGCCTCTAATGTTATGGTTATGGTACCTCCATAACTAGGTGAAACTGGTCATGCATGTATATGGCTATAGGTATTCTTAATTAAACATAAGCAAATCAAACACATAACTTATACTACGGGAAAACATTTGGCTGCATACGAGGAATCCTAATAAGAAAACAATGTCCATACTGAAAGGACGGGAATCCGTACCTTATGTCTAGTGAACGAAGAAGGCGAACTGAGAGGAATCCTACTTCCGTATCACTAGTGCTACATAAATACATACATGAATAAGTATCTGCTTACTAAATACGTAGCTGGTTTTATGTCATGTCTTAGCTTATTTTATATGTTCTTACCATGTTTTACTGTTTAAAGCCTTAAACTGTGTTTATCTTATATTCTTGTTTAATCTGATTAAGAATTTCTGGTATTTCATGTATTATTATACTGACTGTGTAATAATAAGTAACTTTCCAAAAATAGCAGGTTTCCTAAAATAGAAAGTTTCAAAAAATAGAAAGTTACCAAAACTAGAAAGTTTCCAAAAATAGAAAGTTTCCAAAAATAGAAAGTTTCTAAACATAGAAAGTTTCCAAAAAGAGAAAGTTTCCAAAAATAGAAAGTTTCCAAAAATAGAATTACTGCTTAAAATAGAAAAGTTTCTAAAAATAGAAAGTTTCCATAAATAGATCAGCTGCCTTAATTAAATAAGTTTTCATAAATAGATTAGCTGTCTTAAATAAATAAGTTTCTAAAAATAGAAGGTTTCCATATATAGATTAGCTACCTTATTTAATTAAGTTTCCAAAAATAGAAAGTTTCCATAATTAGAAATAAGCTGGTTAAATAAGCTAAGTATATAAGCCTAAGTGTTTTCATGATTATTTTCTAAATCATATGATATAATGTATAGTTTAATAATTATTTCATGTAATTAAATTAAACTATATGTTAAAATATTTAATTAAAGTATACCATGTTTTTAATTAAATAAAGTTAAATACTTAGGTTAAAACATGTATTATTTTTTATTAATAATATAACCTAAGTCATGTTAATTAATTAATTGTAACCATGGTTTTTAAATAATTAATTAATTATAAGTCTAAAATATAAAAATACTTAGGTTAATTAATTTCATGATTATTAATAAATTAAATAACCTAAGTCATGTTATTAAATTAATCATGTCACATTATTAATTTAATTTTAACATAAGATCATAAAAAAAAATAAAAACTAAACATACACCATGAACCGGATCTAGACTTAAAACCATGAACCAGACATGAAATCAACACCGTACCCCGAACCAAATCGGGGTACCACTTGTCTTGATGCTGCCGTGGGGCCCACACCAACCAACCGGCCATATGGTCTCGGTGGTGGTCGGATGGCCAAACCGAAACCCTCTCGGGTTCGGTGTAGGATGCGGCCAAAACAAACACCCCTTATAACATTACTTTTGATTTTATTAAATCCCAATTCATGTTAGATCTATGATTTAATTAGGTTTTATAAAAAACATAACATGTTCTTAATTAATAAAAGATCAAATCAAAAGAAAAAGGTTTAAAAAGGATTTACCGAATACGTGGATCAAAAGAACGAAGAACAAACACGAACACCAACAAGAATTCCAAGATCCAAGATCAACAAACACCCCCCTTTTGGTGTTTTGAAGGTGGCGGCCAAAAAGAAGAAGAGAGGAGGGTTTTTAGGTTTTTGTTAAAATCTTCTGTAATGTAAAAATGAGTAGTGTTTTTACCATAACCCTCCTTTAGTAAAAATACAAATGGGCTTGGCCCATTTGCTCCTTATAGCCGCGGGTAGGGGGCCCCACATGGGGTACCCGTACCTTTTTCCGTGTCTCGACGTTTAGTTATTCGTTCATGATTATTTGTGTTCGCGTTTTATGTGTTCTCGTTACGTAATTATCGTGATCTAATATATTTATTTACGCTCGTAATAAATATATATACGTAATTAATAATAGTTCGTGTTTTAATTATGTTCATGATTTCATGATCGCATGTTCGTGATTAATTATTGTCAAATAATTATTACGTGCTCGTGCGCAGTAAATACTTATCGTGTTCTAACACGTACGTAATACGTAAAATCCTAACACGTAATCGTAATCATGCTATATTAGGAAAGTTTTAATCTAGTATGTACGATCTTAAGGGTACTATTCATGGTAAAAGCATGCGGGTTTTACAACTCGTTTCAGGTTTCTACGCAATATCTTTATGGTCTTGCCAGAACATTCATAGTGATATTCATTAATATTCACAGTGACGAATGGAAATCCTTCTAGCGTCAACATCAAACAGTGCTATTGTAGGTGACTTGTGAGATTCTTATGAATCAAGCTTGTGTCAACTGGAAAGAAACAATGGTAAGATTCTTTATGAATCAGACTTGTTCCAGGAATTTAAATTGACGACTTTAATCAAGCGGATATTTATCCAATTGATTCACTCCTTATGTTCGTAGTCTTGCTTTGAGACGGTCGAGTAAAGAGAACGACTAGTACAGTCGCGAAACCCTGTAAAGGAGATTCTTAATTGAATCTACCTAATCACAGGTACGGTATTCAATATCGTATAACGGTCTTCACCGACCGGAGGTAAAACGCTACCGATTTAGGACGAATGTCAAAGCCATTCAGTCCGTGTCTATGTTTTGTCTCAAGAAGGTGGCGTCACGGTGTACTCAGCAACGTCAAAGATTCCAAATACCACATACTCATGCCTAAAGACATATTCAACAATTAATAGTGTGAGCATGTGGATGAAGACACAAGATCGCAAGATGGCGAAGACAAGTCAGGGATGATTTGAAGATCTCAAGATCAAAAGACAAAGTCGAAAGACAACGACAAAGGCTCAAAGATCACATCATGAAGAAACAAGACTACTATTACACGTTCAAGACTCATTTATGGTGAGATTAGTAATCTCTACAAATCTCCAAATGACAAAGAGTAATGACCTCTCATAAAGGGTAATGACCTCTCATTTGGGGAGATTGTTAGCCTCAAAATATTGAGTCAAACAAGAATGCTCGGTCATATGTTTATTATGTATCGTATTTTAGAACGTTGTAATAGGTAGTAGATTAGTCGTGTTATACGGGCTTAACTTTAGGCAAAAGTTCATTCATAAGTAACTAAAGCCCAAAAGGAAATCCCGACCCATTAGAATATAGTCCATAAACAAGCCCGTATGTGGGTGGACTATAAATACCCTTCCTAGCATGTTAGGAAGGGTATTGGTCATTTTCATTTTCTCTCACTAATCTAATCCTACAAAAGTTCTAACCATTCTCTCTACTTTCTCTCACTACTTTCTCTCTCTAGAAATCTTCCATCTTTTATCTACCTTTCTTGTTTAATCATCACAAATTAAAGGGACAACACATTAGAACTCAGACTTGATATATACATAGTGTACGTAACATATATGCATATGTGGAAATGATAATTGAGATAGTGAGTATCCATATATTCCACAATTTAGTCATATATCATAATAAAAAGCAAAAATTTCTTAGTAAAATCACCTCTTTATTTGTAAACATGGATATTACATTAGTCAAAACTACTGGATGTTATAATATTCATCATTTTTATTTGTGTCTTATGTAGATCCAATGTATTTGTATATACGTGGATTAGTTTTGTTAATCCAATGTATTTGTGAATACTTGGATTAGTCTTGTGTAAGTCCATTGTATATGTGTATACTTGGATTTGTCTTGTGTGGATCCAAGTTACATGTGTTTACTTGGATATGTTTTTATTGAGTTATAAAGTGTTGTGTGTTAGTTCTCACTAAACTACAAAGTGATTTGTTTTTGTGTCTTGTGAGTTGTCACTTAACTTCAAAGTGAAGAGTTGTGAAGATTAGTTTTAGCTTTCGATTAGAACTCGACATCTAGCCTTGTGTCAAAAAAGAAGATGGGAAACGAAGATTGGTTCTAGCTTTCGATTATAACTCGACATCTAGCCTTGTGTCGAAAAAGACGATGGGAGACGAAGATTGGTACTAGCTTTCGATTAGAACTCAACATCTAGCCTTGTGTCAGAAAAGAAGATGGGCGACGAAGATTGGTTCTAGCTTTCGATTAGAACTTGACATCTAGCCTTGTGTCGAAGAATGGTGAAGTAGGCGACATGTGTAGATTGGTCCTAGCTAAGATTATGTCTCGACATTTAGCTTAGTGTCGGAAAATAATGTAAACAACGTTGTAAGGTTTTCTCCGCCAAAAAGGGAGCTTGTGGATATAGTAGAAATCTCGAGTAAGGTGTACTCGAGGAGTGGAGTAGGAACGAAGATAGAGCTTCGTTGCCGAACCACTATAAATCTTGGTGTCTTCCTATTAGTTTGTTTTTTTCCTTACTTTTTACTTACTTTCATTATTACATCACATACAACAACTACTTTTCATTGTTAATGCATTAGAATTAAACCTAATCATTATGCAACTAGCTTTCAAGTAAAAGGTAGTTTTGTGACAAACCTAATTGAAAAGAATTTTAATTAGGACATAAACCGAAGAGAAACTATTCAACCCCCCTTCTAGTTTCTACAATTGGTATCAGAGCGATGGTCACTCAAGATCTTTGAAGTATATTGTACTTTAAAACTTGGATCGATCCATTGTCTCCTTAAATTAGAAGGTTTCATTGTACTAAAGTTTCTCTTTGGACAAAACTATTTTTTCATTAAAAATAGGCCTTTTAATTGGTAATATAACATCTCATTTATATTAGTAGTATTTATACATTTTAGATTTACTCTTGAAATATATCTACTAGTTAGTATCTTGCTATGTTTAGGTACTCATGAAGATTAATCATTTAATTGATTATGGATTGAGTTACTTACACTTGTAGAAGACTCATCTTCTTTGATTTCCAACATCATTGGATGATGATATCAATATGGATAAGAGAGATACTAGTTCTTGAAGACTTGGTAGTCACTTTAGTCATGTTTGGGCATTGCATTGGTTCCTTGAAGACTTAGAATGCATTTTGCGGCTAAGGTACGTTTTCGTCCTTCCACACGCCCTATTGATCATTCTTTTGATCATTACTTGACTATGTACTTGTTCTTGGCATCCTTGCCTTGACATTTTTTTATGTTATGTAATTTTATTCTTATACCCTCTCAAACCTTCATTACTTGGATTCTTGACTCACTTCAGAGATGTAGAGTGAGTTAGTAGTAGCTTAAAGTATCAAGCATGATTTTCATGGTTTGCACCCATACGGTTAGTAGGCCCTATATCATGTGTAATATGTGCAATTGAGCTCATCTCTAGGATTATTGATTAATCCCTTGAGACAACAAACTACTCCATAAGTTGTAGTTAAGATATTACACATTTGGAATTGAAATATTCCAAGGATATTGTTATTGTAAACCCTAGCAATAGTTATTGTCCGATCATGTGGGAGATAAAGTAAATCTATGCTTTGCTCACATTTTGAAATAGCTTAAGACTATCCTTGAAAGTGATCTTACACTATTTTTCAAAATTGCATGATATGGTTCATTACCAAAGCCGTTAAGACTTTCGTCAGAAAGGCACGTCTTAAACCACTATAAATGACACAAACTCTTCATTTCTACAACTTGAAGATTGTCACTTGTCTCTTGAGCATTGAACTTGGTCTTGATTCACTCCCCTTGGTTTCTCTCTTCTTTGCTTCTTTTCTACGAGTAGTCGTTCTTCCGTTTCGATCTCATTCAGTCTTTTCCGGTTTTGATTTAACTTGTAATCCTTCTAAGGCATTATCACCTAGTATTGAAGTGGTCCAATGATTTCTAAAAGGCTTGAGATATATTTTAAGTATTTTAGAAAAACTTGGTTTTAAAAATTTCATTGATTTTCTTTGTTGAAAACCTCCCACTACTAGCGGTTCTTTAATTGTCACGGTTCAAATCCACGGTTCTTTATCGATAAAGAACCGCGGCCCCACTAAGTGACTGAAATAATCAGGTTTTATTAAAAATCATTTTTTCAAAATAAACCCACCCTTTCTTCTCCATAGAGGCGACGGGTTTTCTTGTTTCCACCATTGTTGATTCATCAAAAGCTTCAATCACTCGAGATTAATTGATTCCAAGTTGTGGGTTTCACTCATCCCTCTTTTAACATCAATTAATTGTAAGTACATTCATTCAGTTTCAACTAATTTGTTCTAGGGTTCTATAATAACCCGAACTTAACGTCATTATTTTACCCTAATTATGTAACGGATTTTGAATTTCTAAGTATTGTTATGTCTGACGGTTTTTAGTTGAAACCGATAATGTGTGGATAAATTTAATCGTTGTGACGATTGAGGAGTACTAATAGTGACCGCGATGTCAAAGGATGCCCAAATATTATATTTTAGTATCGAGTATTTCGATATTTGAGATTTATGAAAATTTTATTTTCATTACGTGTTAAGTCGAGTCGGAACTTAACTATTTTGTTTTGTGTGGGTTTAATTATTAAAACGATCGATTTAAGAAACAAGATTTATATTTTTATGAACCCGGGACGAAACCCGACTCTCGTAAATATTTATAAATTGACTGTTAGTCATTTCCCGCTTTTTAACTAATATTTACAACTTGGTACACAAGAATTCACAATTGGCAAAAACTAACCTTCCTCTACCATATATAAGGTTCATTTTTACACACACACATGCATAAACAACCAACAAAATTCATCTCTCTTCTCACCCTCCTCCCTTGCCGCGACCTACAACAAACAAACACCCCTTGATCATCCAAATTTAGGATGATCCATGATAAACTAATTAAATTTCCATGTTGGAAATTAAAAGGAGAACATTTTGGTGTAAAAATCTTCCATATGCAAGAACTTTATTTATTTCAAAAGATTTTGGTGATGAACATGAGGTTTGATCCATTTTTATTATTGAAGGATGGTGTTATTATTATTATATTTGAATTTTTGTAATTGCATGTATGATTTATGTATTGTTTTTGTAAAGATTTGATCATGCAAGTGAATCTAGGTGTTAGGTGTTGTTAGGGATGATGGGTATAGCATATTTGAGGTGTTGATGATAATAAAAATGCGTCAAAATGGGTGTTGGTATGATTTTTAAAGAGGTGTTTTACATCAGTGAGTTTAGAGACATTTTTCGTGGGTTAAAGTTTGAGAAAGTGTTGTTATTATTGGATAATGTTGTAGTAGTCGTCGAGACGCTCGTTTCGATATAAGATAGAGCTTCAAACTCATAACGAGGAGGAAGTTATGCTAGTTTGATTATTCGTGTACCGGGAGACGAGTATTGACACAATACGAAATTGTTGTCGATATTTGGATCGAATCTCGGGGACTATAAGTTGAGTTTTAAAACTGATTAAAGGCTGTTGTTGGGTTCTAAACTTATCATTTGGAGTCTATTTTCAAAGTCAAGTGACGATTTTGTAAATGGAAATGTTTAACAAGGTCAAAATGGTTTTACGATGCAAGTGTGCAAAACAGTCCGGTTTTTAAAGTCTAAAGATGTGTTGAGCAGGTGGTTCTAAAATGTGAATCATTGAATGAAATTTAAACTGAGTCTCTTACAGATTATAAGTGAGTTTGTCACCAAGTTTCGTCTAAAACGGAGTTGTTTAGGTAGGGGAAAACAGCGTGTACTTTTGGTAGGTACCGGCTGAGTATTATTTGGGAGGTACTTAACCTCGTGTCATAGTTTGAGGCGAGAGGCTCATCTATTAGCTTCTCAAAGCTCTAAAAAGATACAAGTCTTATGTGTGAGTGTATATTATGAGACTGGAGACCCGTGTTGGGTACTTAAACCGTGTTGATTTGGCATCTTGAGATGGATTAATATCGAAGGTACTAGTTTTGGAAAGCTAGTATATGTTGTGGGGTTTAGAAGGGATTCACTTGCATTGATTGTTATGTCGATGTAAGTACTATTTTGAGTCATTGATTTTCTTATACAAAGTATGTTTTGAAATACTTAAGTATGTTACTAAGCGCACACCTTATTTGTTAGGTGGCGACTTTTGACGTGTATATTTGGGAGGCATCTTCACTTCGGCGATCACTACTACTACAAGTCGTGTATTATCTAAGGTGAGTGTATAACCTCGCTTTTATATTATCTTGTAAATGATTTTTTAACCCGCGAGGGGGAATACATGTTGTTTTATAAAATGAACACAAGTTGTTTTTTTGGTATGTTGGACCCGAATATGATGATAAATGGCTAAGTAACATTGTCTTATGAAGTCTCTGGAATTCATGAACTGTTAATTACCTTGCGAGGTAAACGCTAATATATATGATAGATCTATTTGGTTTCACAAACCTTATCCTAGGGTATGTATCCTTTGTGATCACCTGAAAGGGATATTATGTATAAGAGGTCACTGGTATATGACAATATTACCTGTTGTAGGGGCGCCGTAAGTGATTCGGTTGACGTGTTTGTTAACGCTCAGTTGCATGAGCCTAAGAAATTTATAGATATATATATGATTTGTCTGTGTGACAAGCTTGAGATGATTAAAATTCTTGTGTTCAAATGATGATTTGTAAAACCTATAGACTTGCTCAACCGTTGTGTTGAGATTTTAAGCATGTATTTCAGGTAATCAAGATGGATGGCAGTGGAGCATGTGCGGAGGAAGTTGGTGCTTACTTGTCTAAAGTTTTATTTTTCCATCCTTTGAAATGAACTAAATGACTTTTAAGTCTTTGATAAATGTATTGTGATTGGTAACCGTTTTGGGACTAAACGCTACTCTGATTTATATATTGGGATGGGAAACTTTTTAGACAAGATTGTATAATATTTTAACGTCTCTTTTGAGGTCGTTTTCTATGATTGTGTGTGATGTGCTATGAGTAGTGCCCCAAAGTGGTATTCCGCTGCGTGGTAATTTGGGGGTGTTACAGGTTCTTATTTTCATAATTGGGTATTTTTAAAATTAATATTGAATTAGAACCTTACTGGGAATGTGGGTTCATATAGTTATATATCAATGATTCCTTAGGTTCGAATTCAATGCGATTTCACTAAAACTCACTTGTAGAACAATCCGAATTTTGACTAAGTTATTTTGGTTAAATGATAGAATTGATATGAACCCAAGAAAAAATTGGTAATTGCATTGTGAATGCTTACCTAAAAATGAGTTTTTGATAAACCAATGTTCAAGTTCATGGTTGATTTTACATAGCTCATATGTTTTAGTCAATTATGAATTGGGTACATTGTGAACATGGGAATGATAAGGATTAACTCTTTGTTTATCAACCAATTGATTAAACACATTCTCACGATTTTGACTTTTAGTCATTATGTAGCATAAGAGTGATTGGAACATTATTTGTATTGTGTTTAGGTACTTAATCATGCATTTGGAAACTCATAAAGATCATGAGAAAACTAGAGAATACATGCCTACTCTTTCTTCCTCGTGTCAATCTCGTTCCCTCGAAAATACTTTTCGGTCTCTAGACTCTCGTAGTTTTCATGAAGGATGCATTGTTCCTTCTAACTTCCATGGACTTGACTTCATTCGATTCATGTTCAAATCCATTGACTTTGATTGTTTGCTTGATATTGATGAGCCAAAATTTCCCTCCTTTCTCTTGGAGTTCTTTAGATCATTTGCATTAATGCGCATCAATAATGGTTTATCGATAAGATTTTTCGTAAAGGGGAAAACTTTTGTATATACTCTTGAAGAATTTGGAAAAATTCTCAAGGTTCCATACAACGGTCAATGTAGGTTCACCGATACTTGGAGTATCAACTCTTTAGAATCGGCCTCTATTGATGTGCATTATGTGACCGAGCTACCTTCTTCTTCAGCCATTTCTTGTGCCATTGCCAAACCTTGTGAACTTCCTATTCTTGGTAAACTTGAAGGAGAAATTCGTGCTCTCACTCCTTGGGAATTACTCACTAGCGATCGTAATGATTTTATGATACATTGGGCCGAAATCATTAGGGAAAATGCAATGTGTCTCGGTGGTAATTGCAACTATGTGCCTACTTGTCTTGCACATATGTTGTATTGTGTTGCAACTTCCACTCCATACAATCTTGCATTTTTCATAGCTAGAAGAATCAAATTTATTCTCCTTGAGTCTCATTCAAGTCTCCTTTTGTAACACCTCATTTTGATATTGGAAATGTCACACGTAATTATGGCGTGTCATCAAAGCATACAAGGAAAAATGTCTAAACATTACATGACCATAAAAGGAAAATACCGGAATCAAACATCGGTAGTCCAAAAGTAAAGCTCATCTCACAAAAACATAAGTATAGTAATGGAAAGGACTAAACAATGTCCTTAGCAAATGTATTAAAGGAAAGATAATGCATAAAGTAAAGAAAGGCTAGAAAGCTTCCAGTCCATATACACGTACGCTTAAAGTCTACGAGCGTCCCTGAGTACCTGCCGTTTTGGGAACATAGAAAAGGAAAACGAGCAATACGCTCAGTGCACGGATGTACAATAAAGCATGAATAGGATAAGCATATAACATATAACAGCGGAAGAAACTAAGTCCCGAGTAATCTGGTTAAGTCTTGATAAAACTGGTTTTATAGTTTGAAAAGCCTTATGTTTATCTTGTAAAAACTGTTTATCATATTTTACCATTAGCCAATATAGGTCATGAAAATCCACCGTGCATGAATACTTGGAGGGGTGACCTCATCATGCAAATTAGAGGGGCTGCCTCTAATTTAATATTCTGGTTTGGGTAGGAGGGATTAGCTCCTTGTGAAGGATGCAAGGCACACACCACATTCACCATGAAATCCTGACTGAAAATATGTAACTAGGATGCACCCATACGCCCCACATGATAAATATAAAAATATGACCAAAAGCTGAAGGGACGCCACGAGCAATCACTCCGCCGTGGTGAAGTCATAACATCAGTACCTCTAATGTTACGATTATGGTACCTCCATAACTAGGTGAAACTGGTCATGCATGTATATGGCTATAGGTATTCTAAATTAAACATAAGCAAATCAAACACATAACTTATACTACGGGAATACATTTGGCTGCATACGGGGAATCCTAATAAGGAAAGAATGTCCATACTGAAAGGACGGGAATCCGTACCTTATGTCCAGTGAACGAAGAAGACGAACTGAGAGGAATCCTACTTCCGTATCACTAATGCTACATAAATACATACATGAATAAGTATCTGCTTACTAAATACATAACTGGTTTTATGTCATGTCTTAGCTTATTTTATATGTTCTTATCATGTTTTACTGTTTTAAGCCTTAAACTGTGTTTATCTTATATTATGTGTATTCTGATTAAGTATTTCTGGTATTTCATGTATTATTATACTTACTGTGTAATAATAAGTAACTTTCCAAAAATAGCAGGTTTCCTAAAATAGAAAGTTTCCAAAAATAGAAAGTTTCCAAAAATAGAAAGTTACCAAAAATAGAAAGTTTCCAAAAATAGAAAGTTTCCAAAAATAGAAAGTTTTCAAAAATAGAAAGTTTCCAAAAATAGAAAGTTTCCAAAAATAGAAAGTTTCCAAAAATAGAATTACTGCTTAAAATAGATAAGTTACTAAAAATAGAAAGTTTCCATTAATAGATCAACTGCCTTAATTAAATAAGTTTCCATAAATAGATTAGCTGTCTGAAATAAATAAGTTTCTAAAAATAGAAAGTTTCTATAAATAGATTAGCTGCCTTATTTAAATAAGTTTCTAAAAATAGAAAGTTTCCATAATTAGATATAAGCTGGTTAAATAAGCTAAGTATATAAGCCTAAGTGTTTTCATGATTATTTTCTAAGTCATATGATATAATGTATAGTCTATTAATTATTTCATGTAATTAAAATAAACTATAGGTTAAAATATTTAATTAAAGTATATCATGTTTTTAATTAAGTAAAGTTAAATACTTAGGTTAAAACATGTATTATTCTTTATTAATAATATAACCTAAGTCATGTTAATTAATTAATTATAACCATGGTTTTTAAATAATTAATTAATTATAAGTCTAAAAATATAAAATACTTAGGTTAATAATTTCATGATTTTAATAATTAATATAACCTAAGTCATGTTATTAAATTAATCATGTCATGTTTATTAATTTAATTTTAACATGTGATTATAAAAATAAATAATAATCTTAACATACACCGTGAACCGGATCTTGACTAGGAACTATGAACCGGACATGAAATCGACACCATACCCCGAACCACTTCGGGGTTCCCCTTGTCTTGCTGCTGTCGTGGGACCCACACCAACCAACCGGGACCATATGGTCTCGGTGGTGGTCGAGTAGCCAAACCGAGACCTCCTTAGGGTTCGGTTTAGGCGCCGGCCAAAATAAAACACCCCTAAACCATCCTTTTTTATTTCTCCAAAAGCCATTTTCATGTTAGATCTATGTTTTAATTAGGTTTTAAAAAAAACACATCATGTTCTTAATTATTTAATAGATCAAATCAAAAAGAAAAGGGTTAAAAGAATTTACCGAATGCGTGGATCTAAACAAGGATGAAAAAACACGAACACTTGCACCAAAACCAAGATCAAAGATCAAACAAACACCCCCTTGGTGTGTTTATGGGTGGCGGCCAAAAAAAGAAAAGAGGAGGAGGAGAAAAACTTTTCGAGGTTTTTTGTTAAATCTTTTGTAAAGTGAAAATGAGTAGTGACTTTTTCCTTAACCCCTCTTTAGTGAAAATTGAGATGGGCTTGGCCCATCTCTTCCTTGTTGCTGCGGGTAGGGGCCCCAGATGGGGTACCCGTACCGTTTTCCGTCTCTCGATGTTTAATTGTTCGTTCATGTTTATTTGTGTTCGCGTAAAATAATTACCGTGACCTAATATATTTATTTACGCTCGTAATAAATATATACACGTAATTAATAATAGTTCGTGATTTAATTACGTTCATGATTTCATGATCGCATGTTCGTGATTAATTTTTGTCAAATAATTATTGCGTGCTCGTGCGTAGTAAATACTTATCGTGTTCTAACACGTACATAATACGTAAAACCCTAACACGTAATCGTAATCATGCTATAATAGGAAAGTTTTAATCTAGTATGTACAATCTTAAGGGTACTATTCATGGTAAAAGCATGCGGGTTTTACAACTCTTCCCCCCTAAAAAGAATAATTCGTCCCTGAATTATAGATAAATAAACTAGAAAAGAAGAACATACCCGAATTCAAAACATGAAATGAGGGTAAGAAGCCCGGATAGAATCCTCTGTTTCCCAAGTAGCTTCCCGCTCGGTATGATCCCTCCATAGGATTTTGACGAATGGAATCGTCTTCCTTCTCATGACTCGTTCTTGTCTGTCAAGAACTCGTTCGGGTTCTTCTATAAAAGTGAGATCTTCACGTATCTGTTCCAGTGGATACTGAACCATGTGAAGGGGATGATACTGGTACCCTCTGAGTAATGACACATGAAACACATTGTGCACATGCGAAAGATGCGGAGGTAACGCCAATCGGTAAGATACTTCACCGACTCGTTCAATGATATCAAACGGTCCGATGAAACGAGGACTGAGCTTTCCTTTAATCCCGAAGCGTCTAACACCACGTGCCGCGAAACCTTAAGGAAGACGTGATCTCCTACGTTAAAATGTATGTCCCTACGATGCTTATCGGCGTAACTTTTCTGACGTGACCGTGCTTCCTGAAGTTTCTGCTTAGCTACTGCGATCTTTTCATTGGTCATCTCTATGATTTCTGGTCCTTCAAGTGTTCGCTCGCCAACCTGATCCCAGCAGATTGGGGCGCGACACTTTCTGCCATGCAACATCTCGAAAGGAGCACACTTGATACTTGCGTGCCAACTGTTGTTGTATGCAAACTCCACCAAACAGATGTAATCGTCCCAATCACCCGTCCATTCCAACGCACATGACCTCAACATATCTTCCAATGTCTGAATGGTTCGTTCCGACTGTCCGTCCGTTTGAGGGTGAAAAGCCGTGTTAAGCTTACGTTGTGTACCCCAAGCTTTCTGTAGACTCTTCCAAAAGCGCGAAGTGAATCGAGGATCTCTGTCTGAGACGATGCTGGATGGTGCACCGTGGAGTCTCATGATTTCTCTTCTATACTTATCGGTGAGTTTACTTACCGGATCTTCCTTGCGGATCGGTAAGAAATGAGCTGATTTGGTAAGTCGATCTACGATAACCCAAATTGCATCGTGCTTCCTCTTGGTAGGCGGAAGACCAGTAACAAAATCCATGGTGATTTTGTCCCACTTCCACTCTGGAATATCTAATGGTTGAAGGAGACCGCCAGATCGCTGATGCTCGATCTTAACCTGCTGGCAGGTAAGACATTTGGAGACGTAAGTAGCTACATCCTGTTTCATACCACTCCACCAAAAGTACTGCTTGATGTCATGGTACATCTTAGTCGAACCAGGATGTATAGAGAATGGGGAGCTATGAGCTTCATCTAACAAGGCTTGTCCGAGTTCTTGGTTATCAGGAACACAAAGTGTCGTGCCCTGCCATACGATACCATCTGCATCTACTCTGAATTCTGTCTGTTTCTCCAAATTCTGTACTATTGCCCAAATTTCTCCGTCATCCTTCTGAGCTTCCTTGATCTTAGAGAGTAACTCGGGTTCTACTCTAAGGTTAGCCCAGTAACCGTGCTGTCCATGTACCATGATCTCGATGTCTAGTCGCTCCAAGTTTCTTATGATTTCCTCTTCAATTTTAATGCCGTTGGTCATTCCGGACTTCCTGCTAAGAGCATCTGCTACTACATTTGCCTTTCCGGGATGATACTGTAGATTAATGTCATAATCCTTCAACAGCTCTAACCATCTCCTCTGCCTCATGTTCAATTCACGTTGAGTGAAGATATACTTCAAGCTCTTGTGGTCCGTGAAAATGTCACATGATTCTCCATACAAGTAGTGCCTCCATATCTTCAATGCAAACACAACTGCAGCAAGTTCCAAGTCATGCGTGGGGTAATTTTCTTCATATGGCTTAAGCTACCGTGAAGCGTACGCGATCACTTTCCCATGTTGCATGAGAACACAGCCAAGTCCCTTTCCCGATGCATCACTATAGATTTGAAATCCACCCGTACCAGATGGGAGAGTAAGAATAGGTGCAGATACTAGCTTCTGCTTCAGGTCTTCAAAGCTCTTCTCTCGTTCTTCAGTCCAAACGAATTTCTCCCCTTTCCGCATCAGTTTGGTCAATGGTGGTGCTAAGCGGTAAAAGTTCTCCACGAACCTACGGTAATAGCCAGCTAATCCTAAGAAACTACGGACTTCCGTCGCTGATGTCGGCCTTGGCCACTTAGTAATGGCCTCAACCTTCGCTGGATCCATAGTGATTCCTTCTGCTGATACAATGTGACCTAAGAATGCCACCTTGCCTAACCAGAACTCGCACTTGGAGAATTTAGCATATAGCTGCTTCTGGCAAAGAATCTGTAGTACTGTACGAAGATGGTCTTCGTGTTCCTCCTTGGACTTTAAGAAAATCAGGATGTCATCGATGAAGACAATGACGAACTTGTCCAGAAATTCATGGAAGATTCTGTTCATCAAATCCATGAACACTGTTGGAGCATTTGGCAGGCCAAATGGCATAACTACAAACTCGTAGTGGCCATAGCGGGTACGAAAAGCAGTCTTAGCGATATCCTGCTCCTTGACCCGTAGCTGATGATAGCCTGACCTAAGATCAATCTTGGAGAAGTGTTTGGCCCCTTGGAGTTGGTCAAACAGATCGTCAATACGTGGCAGTGGATATCTATTCCGGATAGTAATCTTGTTGAGCTCGCGATGGTCTATGCAAAGACGCATACTGCCGTCCTTCTTCTTAACAAACAAGACCGGTGCGCCCCATGGAGATGCGCTCGGTCGAATGAAACCTCGTTCAAGAAGTTCTTGTAGTTGATCCTTCAGCTCCTTCAGCTCTATGGGAGCCATGCGATAAGGAGCCTTGGAGATTGGTTCAGCTCCTGGAATAAGCTCGATACTAAATTCCACTTCTCGTGAAGGTGGTATGCCCGGAAGTTCTACTGGAAAAACATCTTGGAATTCCGACACTATAGGTTGATCCTGAATTGATGGGGATTCAGCATCCATGTCGTGAACCGTAGCTAGATAACCCTCGCAGCCATGTGATAGTAGTACATGTGCTTGCAGGGTAGATATGATTTGTACAGACCGTCTGGGTATGAACCCATTATGAATGTACTCGGGTGCATTAACATCACCGAAGATAACTCGATATGAATGACAGTCTATGGTAGCATGATGCTTGGATAGCCAATCCATGCCCAAAATCATGTCGAAGTCATTCATGTCCAGCGGAAGTGCGTCAACAGGTCGAACCTTATCGTCAAATTCTAGGGGAAGACTCTTGTATACATGGGTGATTAATACAGAGTCCCTCAAAGGCGTGGAAATAGTAAGCCTATTTTCTAGTGGCATGGGGAGCATCCTAATGTCTTAGCATAAGCAGTAAAAATAACCGAGTGAGTAGCACCCGTATCGAAAAAACCATATGCAGCTTGACCATACATATACAAGATTCCAATGATGGTACCTGTAGACTTGTTGGCCTGGTCTCGAGATGTCGTGTAGACACGCCCGGTGGTAGGAGGCGGCTTGGAATCAGCATGTCCTGATGTACCCTCCATCTCGCCCTTACGATAATCCTTCATGATATGGCCAGGAAGACCACATTTGAAGCATGCGTCCGTGTTACGGCGACATGGCCCTGGGTGCCTACGGTGGCAAGTAGAGCAAAGAGGATGAGTAAATCCTCCAGCAGGTGCTCTGGCTGGCTGGGAACCTGATAAAACATTTTACATAAGACATGATAATAGGGTACAAAGGACAATGCGGATAATCATAAGATTGAATACCAGTGATAGCTGGACGGCTAGGCTGTGAACCTCTCTGGTTCTGGTCCCTACCGTTTCCATGGTTCCTGGTAGAAGTTTTTGCTAAAGTGTCAGAATATGAGTTATAACACGAAATCATAAGGAAATGCGTAATTATTAGGACCTGCTGCTGTTGGAGTGTCCAGCGTTGTTATGGTAATTATCATTACCACCACGCCTATCCGTAGCAGAACGGTCGTTAGTCTGACCGTTTCGCTTGGGCTGATGAGGTTGCTGCTGAGTAGCCGGCTGAGACCGGTCCCCAGTTTTCTTCCTCTTGTCGGGTCTCTCAGCTTCCCCGAACTCATCTCTCTCCTGCAACATTTCCAGCTTACGTGCTGCATCGGCCACTTGTGCTACCGTATCCAACGGAGCACCTGATAAGTTATTGGCGATCCTTAGATTAAGAGCCCAACGAAAATGTAGTGCTTGCTCTTCAGTGGTGCCTGCAGCTGTTCTCAGGACACCAGGGTAACGAAGAAAGCGCTGCATGAAGTCATTACTGTCTTCGTCAAGTCGCTGTCTAATGGTATAGTATTCCCTCATGAGCCGATTCCTTCCTTCAATGGGAAAAATGTTAGGCGGGGGAGGATAGCCGTCGTTCTGATGAAGGACGTCTTGCATTTCTACATCAGCAGCTGCAAACATTGCTCAGAGATTGTCTGTGTTTGCCATCTGACAGTATAACATAAAACATATGATTAAACAGATCAAAACATAAAATATATATATACATGAAAAAAATTTATACCAAAATTTCAAGAGAAAAATTTTATGCAAGAAAATTTTGTGTATGAATGCATGATGCAGTTTTATGTAAACTTTTGTATGCTCGAGAGTGAACGCCTATGGTCAGTTCACTCAAAACAAAAGACATGGCGAGGGGACGCCTACGGGTCGGTCCCAAATTAAAAAGTTTCGATAAAACACATGCGACTAAATAGGGCCAGTCCTGTACCAACCATTACTTAGTCATAAATCTGCGACAATGACATATATATGTATGCATAAAAATGATGAATGCATGAAAATAACTGTCAGTTCTAGGAAGACCATAGTGACTACCCACTAATCACAGGTCATATTGAGAGCCTACAGGTCGAAGCCTTGGCTCTGATACCATAATTGTAACACCCCATTTTGATAATGGAAATGTCACACGTAATTATGGCGTGTCATCAAAGCATACAAGGAAAAATGTCTAAACATTACATGACCATAAAAGGAAAATACCGGAATCAAACATCGGTAGTCCAAAAGTAAAGCTCATCACACACAAACATAAGTATAGTAATGGAAAGGACTAAACAATGTCCTTAGCAAATGTATTAAAGGAAAGATAATGCATAAAGTAAAGAAAGGCTAGAAAGCTTCCAGTCCATATGCACGTACGCTTAAAGTCTACGAGCGTCCCAGAGTACCTGCCGTTTTGGGAACATAGAAAAGGAAAACGGCTGAGCAATACGCTCAGTGCATGGATGTACAATAAAGCATGAATAGGATAAGCATATAACATATAACAGCGGAAGAAACTAAGTCCCGAGTAATCTGGTTAAATCTTGATAAAATTGGTTTTATAGTTTGAAAAGCCTTATGTTTATCTTGTAAAAACTGTTTATCATATTTTACCATTAGCCAATATAGGTCATGAAAATCCACCGTGCATGAATACTTGGAGGGGTGACCTCATCATGCAAATTAGAGGGGTTGCCTCTAATTTAATATTCTGGTTTGGGTAGGAGGGATCGGCTCCTTGTGAAGGATGCAAGGCACACACCACATTCACCATGAAATACTGACTGAAAACATATAACTAGGATGCACCCATACGCCCCACATGAAAAATATAAAAATATGGCCAAAAGCTGAAGGGACGCCACGAGCAATCACTCCGCCGTGGTGAAGTCATAACATCAGTACCTCTAATGTTATGCTTATGGTACCTCCATAACTAGGTGAAAGTGGTCATGCATGTATATGGCTATAGGTATTCTAAATTAAACATAAGCAAATCAAACACATAACTTATACTACGGGAAAACATTTGGCTGTATACGGGGAATACTAATAAGGAAAGAATGTCCATACTGAAAGGACGGGAATCCGTACCTTATGTCCAGTGAACGAAGAAGACGAACTGAGCTTCCGTATCACTAATGCTACATAAATACATACATGAATAAGTATCTGCTTACTAAATACGTAACTGGTTTTAAGTCATGTCTTAGCTTATTTTATATGTTCTTATCATGTTTTACTGTTTTAAGCCTTAAATTATGTTTATATTATATTATGTCTATTCTGATTAAGTATTTCTGATATTTCATGTATTATTATACTTACTGTGTAATAATAAGTAACTTTCCAAAAATAGCAGGTTTCCTAAAATAGAAAGTTTCCAAAAATAGAAAGTTTTCAAAGAATAGAAAGTTACCAAAAATAGAAAGTTTCCAAAAATAGAAAGTTTCCAAAAATAGCAAGTTACCAAAAATAGAAAGTTTCTAAAAATAGAAAGTTTCCAAAAATAGAAAGTTTCCAAAAACAGAATTACTGCTTAAAATAGATAAGTTTCTAAAAATAGAAAGTTTCTATAAATAGATCAGCTGCCTTAATTAGAAAGTTTCCATATAAGCCCAAGTGTTTTCATGATTATTTTCTAAGTCATATGATATAATGTATAGTTTATTAATTATTTCATGTAATTAAAATAAACTATAGGTTAAAATATTTAATTAAAGTATATCATGTTTTTAATTAAGTAAAGTTAAATACTTAGGTTAAAACATGTATTATTATTTATTAATAATATAACCTAAGTCATGTTAATTAATTAATTATAACCATGGTTTTTAAATAATTAATTAATTATAAGTCTAAAAATATAAAATACTTAGGTTAATAATTTCATGATTTTAATAATTAATATAACCTAAGTCATGTTATTAAATTAATCATGTCATGTTTATTAATTTAATTTTAACATATGATTATAGAAAAAAATAATAATCTTAACATACACCGTGAACCGGATCTTGACCAGGAACCATGAACCGGACATGAAATTGACACCATACCCCGAACCACTTCGGGGTTCTCCTTGTCTTGCTGCTGCCGTGGGACCCACACCAACCAACCAGGACCATATGGTCTCGGTGGTGGTCGAGTAGCCAAACCGAGACCCCCTTGGGGTTCGGTTTAGGCGCCGGCCAAAATAAAACACCCCTAAACCATCCTTTTTTATTTCTCCAAAAGCCATTTTCATGTTAGATCTATGTTTTAATTAGGTTTTAAAAAAAACACATCATGTTCTTAATTATTTAATAGATCAAATCAAAAAGAAAAGGGTTAAAAGAATTTACCGAATGCGTGGATCTAAACAAGGATGAACAAACACGAACACTTGCACCAAAACCAAGATCAAAGATCAAACAAACACCCCCTTGGTGTGTTTATGGGTGGCGGCCAAAAAAAGAAGAGAGGAGGAGGAGAAAAACTTTTCTAGGTTTTTTTGTTAAATCTTCTATAAAGTGAAAATGAGTAGTGACTTTTCCCTTAACCCCTCTTTAGTGAAAATTGAGATGGGCTTGGCCCATCTCTTCCTTGTCGCCGCGGGTAGGGGCCCCACATGGGGTACCCGTACCGTTTTCTGTGTCTCGATGTTTAATTGTTCGTTCATGTTTATTTGTGTTCACGTTAAATAATTACCGTGACCTAATATATTTATTTACGCTCGTAATAAATATATATACGTAATTAATAATAGTTTGTGATTTAATTACGTTCATGATTTCATGATCGCATGTTCGTGATTAATTATTGTCAAATAATTATTGCGTGCTCATGCGTAGTAAATACTTATCGTGTTCTAACGCGTACGTAATACGTAAAACCCTAACACGTAATTGTAATCATGCTATAATAGGAAAGTTTTAATCTAGTACGTACAATCTTAAGGGTACTATTCATGGTAAAAGCATGCGGGTTTTACACCTTTTTTCTATGATTCTCTCTCGCCTTCTTATAAAAGCTCTTCTTGACTTTCCACCTTTAAATGCATCATCATTTTGCTTCGTTGATCGTGTTATGCTTCCCGTTGAAGGGAACCTTTCACTTGAGCCTAAGTATGATTCAAATGAAGATGGAAATGTTCATCAAGAGAATTCTCATATCATTGATGTCTCTTCTATCAACTCAAATGACACTTTGTCATCTACTATTTCTTAATTGGCATCTTTAGAAATTGATTCCGACTATCAATTCTATTTGAAGCATTGTCTTCTAGAGAACCTAAGGGAAGGATCAAGGCAATAGACAAATGCTCATGAAAGAAAGTGAGTTGAAGTACAGCTCATGGTTGATTGCCACATTTATAACTCGGACTTTGTTTCTCGTCTCTTTTTTTAGGATTTGGTTTTATCTATCTAATACATTGTGTTTGGATTACTAGATGTTTTAATCCTAATTTGTTCATGTTATCGATCTTTCGATATGTATGACTTTGTGCAATTTATGTGTTCGTTAGCTTCTTAGATTTTGGTTAATAGTCTACTTTGGCTTGATAAATCCTTGTCTAAAACTTGGGCTATTAAATGTTGCTGGAAATCCACCATTTTGAAGCCACTGCCCACAATTCTTTAAATATGGGCGGTTCCTTAATGATAAAGAACCGCATCCCTTTTTAAGGAACTGCAGGCTCTGGATTTGACAGAATCTTTGCTTTACACTATTTTCTCTAAATCTTAGTAAACATTGACGAAATTTTTGCTAAAAACCAGCTTTTTCCTAAATTAGCCTACCTAATTTCAATGTTTATCAAAATGAATTTTAACCCATTACTAGTTTGGATCATCCCCTCTCCTTCTTAAACCTCCCTTGGTTGATCTTCTTCATCCTCTAAGCCTTCTTTTAAACCTTGACACACAACCGTGGTCTCCACTAGATTATCAAACTCTTCCAAACCATCCTCATCCAAAAGAAACCTCAAGATTAAGATCAAGTTTCCTAAACTTGGCTCTTCATCCTTTCTTACACCCAAGATTGAGATTTCTCCAATTCTCATTTCTTCATCACCCTCACCACTTCTTGCACCATGTAAGACTAGTTCAACTCATGGTACTAGCCATTCACATGGTTCTAGCTCCTCTTCATTCCAATCTAGGATGAATGAGTTGTCCTCACCCTTCACTTCTAGTCCTCTCTTGGATATGAACCCTCAACCTCTCAAAGCATTCCCTTTGTGAATGAAATTGTTGAGCCTTTGGTTACCTCACCTTTCACTCCACTAAATTCACCCACCTCACCATTGGACACCATGCCTCCTCCCCATCCTCCCTCAAACACTCCACTTTTTGGAGTTCCCATTTCCCATCTCGTGGGTGATCCACACTTATTTGACTTTTTTATGCACAATGGAACCAATTGTCCTTGTTGCTTAAATAATTTCTACCTCATTGATATACTTAGGTTGGAGATGATTAGGGCTAACATTAAGTTGATAAGCTTCTTGTTGAATTTATTTGCTAATCCTCCACCTCCTAGGAGATGAATGATGCGTTTCTAAAAATATATGTTTTAAAAAAAATCAAGCCAAGGAAGTCTACCACATCAAGAACTAGTTTAGCTAAGTTTTTAATAGTTAGTTGTTATTTCTTTTCTTATATTTCCTTTTCCTTCATGAGTTTTTCATGAGGATGCTTTTTGGATGAAGTATTTGTGCGTTTCAACCAATGTGCTCACACTAATCAACTTCAATTTATTTAAAATTAAACCTTAATCTATCACAACCTCTAAAACTTGACTAAAATTGGTTCAAAATGTTATCTAAATATTTTGTAACCCTTTGTCAAGACACTCTTTGTGAGTGTGTTGCCTTTTGTGCAACAAAAGCATATTCTAGTGCTAAAAGAGGTAAAAATCCAAGACTTGCAAAATTTTGAAAGAGTCTTATTTTTTCTCAAAACTTTGTAAAATTGAATTTTCAAGTCCACTGTATGCGGCTCCATAAATGTCGCACGGCTCCTATATTTAAGGAACCTCAGGTTGTTTTAAAGAACCGCGGACAGCAAGCCTTTTTTTGGCTCGTTTTTGGTCTTTCTTCTTTGACCACAGTCTTTTTCAAGATTCTTTGTTTGCCAATTTTGGCTAAACATTCCTTGAAACCTTTTGTTTTCATTTCAAATCTTGTCTTGTCTACTTTCCTTAAATCCTCTTGTTTTGTGAGTTCTTCTTCTCATCTCTCACAATGTCTAACTCTTCTAATTTTAACCTTGACATCTCTTTGTCATAATCTTCTAAACTTAAAGCTTCTTCTTCTAAGCTTACCAAGAAACCGAAAATCTCAATTCGACCCGTTTGGATCAAGAAGAACAAGGATCATCATGATTTCTATTCTCCCAAACCTTGTAAGACCTCTTCTTTATCTTTTATTGAGTATTGGAATGAGACTTTCTCAATCAATCCAATTACCGGAGAAAGTGAAGCTCTTCCACCACCACCTAAACATTGCAACATACCTCACCTAAATGACCTTTCTTCTTTCCCTAATCTCACTAGGCATTGTGAAAATATTTTTTTTATCCATTATCTCTCTCTCCACCTCCACCTTCTCCTCTTGATGGTCCTCCCCCATCAAACGAATTTGTTTTGCATCATGGAAGCTCGTGTGCTTGTTGTCGATTTCAACAAGTTGAACTTTCTCATGTGTATGACAAGCTAAATTTTCTTGAATTTCTTCTCACTCGACCTCCTCTCAAAGTATTTATTCCCATGAACAAATTTTCGAATGATGCCTCGTCCTCTTATTTTCCCAATTAAAGCACACTTTGTGTTTTAGTTATTTGAGTCAGTAAAAACTTAAGCAATCTTGGAGGATTATCTCTACTAGAGTAGTTTATACCTATGTTGTTTATTTTCCTTTTTTCTTGTTTTAAATATTCATATTGTGTGTATGAATATTTATCTTGTATGTTCTTTCATATTTTTGTAATATGAATGCTATATGTGTTATTTCCTTTCCCGCTAATTCCGTATCCAACATATTGTTAAGGGTTGATCATGGTTAAAATTTACAATTGTTTTTGGGTGATTCCAAAAATTCTAAGTTTCTAACCCTTTGACATATTATCATTTCAATTGGTATGGATGTTTCTTTTCTACCTCTATTCCACCAATTGTACTTTGATTTTGTCAAAACACCCTCCTTGGACATAATTAGCAAATACTTACTTCTAATTTGAGATTTATTTTCTTCCTCCCTCTAAAGTTATTTAGTAGGTAGTGACTATATATACATTGATGTTTCTTTTCTATCTACTAACCTTTATGTAGCATGTCACTTTAGCTCATTCACTAGGTGCCCCAAGCTAGGGGAGTAAGCACCAAGGGGGAGCTACTAGCAAAGTCAATTCTTCTCTTCTTTAAAGACTTGTGCTAACCTTTTTGCTTCGGGATATGGGAGAAATGATATTGATAAACTCGTTAATAATTCGAATAATTTTGTATTTTACATAAATGAGTTTATAGTTTGTCGTAATAAAAAAAGGGGAGATTGTTAATGCAAAGTGATGCCTAAACATTATTAATGTTAACTAATCTTTCTTAGTTTTGATCACGACAAATTAAAAAGACATTTAATGTCAAATACAATCGTAAGACGAATTATTTAACAAACACTATCATCAAGGTAATAATCATTTAAGTATTGCACTAACATATCTTAATCATGATTAGTGATCATAAAAGTGATTAGTCCGAAACTTACATTTTGTCAAATGTGACAAAAGATCTTTTAATAAACTTTCTTTTTAAGAAAATGCTTTGTAAAATGGAAAATGTAAATTTGAACATGGCATATTCCAAATGCCATATGTAACAACCCGCCTAATCATACCACAATATTGGCCGCTTTGCCCGTAGGCTCACGACTTTGCTTTGTAGCCCTCATGTGAGTACTTCCCGGCCGGTCACCCAAGCCAGTACTACTCTCACATGAGTAAGCTTAACTGCACAGTTGCTAAGAACCCCACTTGCAGTAGACCACAAAACGCGTTGTGTCATGGTAAGGTGAATGTTATCTTATGAACCAAGATCTCTCCTGGCCACACGCGATGTGGGATTTGCCTAGGTGTCACAATCACCCCCCTTAGGGACTCATCGTACTCGATGAGGTTTGCCCCAACATCCCGTACAGCTTAGGAGTGGCTCTGATACCACCTGTAACATCCTGCCTACTCAGACCACAACATTGTCCGCTTTGCCCGTAGGCTCACGGCTTTGCTTTGTAGCCCTCATGTGAGTACTTCCTAGCCAGTCACCCAAGCCTGTACTACTCTCACATGAGCAAGCTTAACTGCACAGTTCCTAAGAACCCACTTGTAGTAGACCACAAAACGTGTTGTGTCATGGTAAGGCGAATGTTATCTTATAAACCAAGATCGCTCCTGGCCACAGCCAATGTGAGATTTACCTGGGGTGTCACACCATTGGATTATCCTTTGAAGGTAAAACTTACCTCATATATTACTTCCCCACTAAAAGAGAAAAGGGAGCGGAGTCTACTCCCATGGTTCCTCAAATGGCTATGAGGTTCCCTAGTGATAAGGAACCGCAGGCACAATTAAGGAAACGCGCTCATAGAGCCGTTGGCTTTTGTCTGCTATAAATAGTGGATCAAATCTACATTTTCCATGAACCTTTTTGGACACTCTTTCTGTCATCTTTATCTTTTCTAATTCTTAATCATTTTTAAATGATCACTTAATGTGCTAAGTATGTTTTTTGATCTTCTTCTTTACCTTGTCCAAAGAGAAGATAACTCACAAACTTGTGATGTGATTAAAGATGAAGCTTTGATGAAGATCCTCCTTCTTTAGATCTATTCATATTCATCATTTTTATTTAAGTCTTGTGTATATCCAATGTATTTGTGTATACTTGGATTAGTTGTGTTAATCCAATGTATTTGTGAATAATTGGATTAGTCTTGTGTAAATTCATTGTATATGTGTATACTTGGATTTGTCTTGTGTGGATCCAAGTTACATGTGTATACTTGGATTTTTTTATTGAGTTGTAAAGTGTTGTGTGTTAGTTCTCGCTAAACTTCAAAGTGATTTGTGTTTGCGTCTTATGAGTTCTAACTTAGCTTCAAAGTGAAGAGTTGTGGAGATTGGTTCTAGCTTTCGATTAGAACTCGACATCTAGCCTTGTGTCAGAAAAGAAGATGGGCGACGAAGATTGGTTCTAGCTTTCGATTAGAATTCGACATCTAGCCTTGTGTCGGAAAAGAAGATGGGCGACGAAGATTGGTTCTAACTTTCGATTAGAACTCGACATCTAGCCTTGTGTCGGAAAATGGTGAAGTAGGCGACGTGTGTAGATTGGTCCTAGCTAAGATTATGTCTCGACATTTAGCTTATTGTCGGAAAATAATGTAAGCAATGTTGTAAGGTTTTCTCCGCCAAGAAGGGAACTTGTGGATATAGTGGAAATCTCGAGTAAGGTGTACTCGAGGAGTGGAGTAGGAACGAAGATAGAGCTTCGTTTCCGAACCACTATAAATCTTGGTGTCTTCCTATTAGTTTGCTTTTTTCCTTACTCTTTACTTACTTTCATTACTACATCGCATACAACAACTACTTGTCATTGTTAATGCATTATAATTAAACCTAATCATTATGCAACTAGCTTTCAAGTAAAAGGTAGTTTTGTGACAAACCTAATTGAAAGAAATTTTAATTAGGACATAAACATAAGCGAAACTATTCAACCCCCACCCCCTTCTAGTTTCTACAAACACAAATTAGCACCGCCTAAATGAGCATTAGACACATATTTTTCAAGACCATACAACTTACTACTGCTAACAACATAATCATTAAACTTAACAGGCATCTTAGTAGATCTTTCAGACCTCCTAACCTACTGTTGCACTTGACTACTTTTATCTAGCACCCCATTTTGAACATTCAAACCAGAATTAGGAGAAGGAACATTGCCCTTAGAAGAAGTATTATCATTTATAGATGTCCAGTGTCATCTCTACCATCAAGTCAACTCTGGGCAAAGATGAAACATTGCCATCATCATAAGATGTGTCAAGAACTCTCCCTTCATCATAAGGACTAGAAGTAAGGCCACTAGTATGTTTTTCATTGAAAAATTTAAAGAATCAACATTTTTAGAAGACGAATCTGTATTAATAACTGAAAGAGACTCATTCATTTTGAAAGAAAAAATAGTTTCATAAAATTTTAAATCTAAAGAAAAAGAAACAATTTTGGACTCAAGACTATAAACTTGGTATGCCATTTTAGAAGTAGAAAACCCAATTAAAACACACTTCTCAGATCTAGAAGAAAACTTGTCAGAATTGTTTAAGAAAAAAGAAAAATAGAGGCAACAAAAACTTTTCAAATAAAAGAGTTTAGGTTTGATATTATACACAAGCTCAAAAGGAGATTTGTCATTGAAAATAGAAGAGGGCAACTTGTTTAGAAGATAAGCATCAGTCAAAACACAGAGTCCACATAAACAAAGAAATACCGCTTTGGAATAAAACAAACTTCTAGAAACATTTAACAAATGTATGTGCTTTCTCTTAGCTATACCATTTTGCTGAGGAGTATAAGCACAAGAGGTATGATTAATTACACCAAGACTGTCAAACAAATGAGCCATTTTTTATTAATAAACTTAGTGCCATTATTAGAGCTTAGTCTTAATGTTACATTTAAACTGATTCAAAATCAAATTGATAAAGCTTATACCATGATTATAGACTTCATCTTTAGTTTTAATCAAATAAATCGAAACAACCCTAGTATAATCATCAACCACAGTTAAAAAAATATCTAAACCCAACCTTATTAATAACCTTATAAGGACCCCAAACATCAAAATAAACTAATTCATCAAGTTGAGTGGTCTTATGATAACTCAAAGGAAATGGCTCCCTAGTCTGCTTAGCCTTATGACAAAAATCACAAGAAGAAATAAAAGAATTCTTAGTGAACTTAAGATCATCACAACACATTTATAGCTTGATCAGAGGGGTGACCAATCTTAGAGCGCCACAAAGACTTAGAAACATGACAAGCAATATTCATATTACCTACACTATGACAAATAGCAAGAGAGTCAAATAAATATAGGCCACAATTCTCACTACCAGTCCCCATAATTTGATTGACATGCAAATCCTAAATATAACATTTAGTCTTAGAAAAACCAAGAAACGTCTTACTATCTCTGATTAACTTGTTAATAGACAAAAGACTAATACGGTACTCAAGAACCACTAAAAAATCAAACAACACAATTTTCTTAGAAAGCCTAAGATTTTTAACATATTTATTTTAGCAATAATACCATTTGGATGACCAACAACTAAGTTTAAATATGAAATATCAATGACTCTAGACATATTTTTATAGACACCATCATTTTCCGATTAGCTCCTGAATCCATGATCCATTGCAAATTAATTTTACACAACACATAATTTATTATTATAAAAATTTGAAATTAGCATTGAAGAACACCTTGTTATTCATAAAATTACAACTACCAGCCATATCGGTCTGCATACTTTCAGATGGAACCTCACTGATAAGATGCATTAACTTCATCATCTGATCACTACTGAAAGTAAAAGTGGTACCACTTTCACTAGATCAAGTAGCAATATTGTCATTATAAGCCTTAGGCTAAGCAGGAGAAGTATTCTTAACATAACTAGGAGGATAACCAATAATATCAAAACATCTATCAACAATATGACCAATCTTACCATAATTCTTACATGACAAATTAGGATTAGGACCCGTGTTAATAGAGTTATTATTACCTATTTAGAATTATCAAATCTCTTGTTGTTATTACTGTTATTATGATACCAACCATTAGACTTAACAACAAATCCAGAGACCTGAGGTTTGACAGATGTACCAGCAGAGGAAGAGGTAATGCCTCTATGAGACTCTTCTCTATATATAATAGAAAAAGCATCATTAACCTCAGGAAGAGTATCTTTAGACAAGAGACTACTTCTAATAGGTTAATACACATCATTAAGACCCATGAGAAATTGCATAATATCAAATGCACTCCACAAGGAATTAAGCTTATGATAATACTTAGATACAGTCAATTCACCTTGTTTAAAATTATGAACTTTATTTAACACAATAAGAATAAGAGAACCATCAAGTTTATGATAAGTTTCCTTTAATTTAGTCAAAACTTCACTAGCATATTTAGAGAAAACCCGACGAACAAACAAGTCTTTAGAAACAGGGTTGGAAATCCAAGAAAGCACAATAGAATTACATCTATATCATTGATTAGAAAAAGGTTCACTGTAGCATATATGTTCTTAGTACAAGTACCCTCAACAAACCCAATTTTATTTCTTATAATTAAAGGTAATTTCATAGTAGCAACCCATTTCTATAATTTTCAGTACTAGTTAAATTCACAGTCAAAATAGTACTAGAATTGAAATCACTAGTATGATGATACAACACATTACTAACATCAAGACTGCTAATCAAAACAGGATCACTAGTAGACATGATAAGAAAACGCTAATAAAACACACAACAAAGAACTGATAGAAAAGGAACTTGATCAAAGTCAACTAAGTTTCCAGGCTTCTAAAACACTCAAAGGTGTCAGTTCAAGGGCAAGATAGAGATCAAGGATCATAACCATGAAAAGAAAGGAAAGAAAAACAAGAACAATCAAGAATCAAATAATCACACAAAAATAAGAATCATAATAAACAGATAAATCAAACAATATGAACAAGAAATAAAGACAAGATATAAAGGAGAGCAAGGTGTTACATAACACACAATCCAAGAACGTAGCGAAACCAGTCTGTTATCCCTGTATTCACTTAGTCTAGGGAATAACAGATCACAAAACCCAACAATCTACCACAAATCACCAAATCTTAACACGACCCTTAAGATACAACACCTAGAACACCAAAAACACCTCAAGAACACAAAACCTCCAAAATCTAAATTAGGGTTTCAAGAAACCCTAATTAAAATATATAAAAATATAGCAATTAACCACCAATTACTCATAACACCACCCCTAGTTGATCAAAAAATGCTTGAGAATCAAGATCCAGAAAAATCCCAAATCTTAAAACCCAAGAACCAAGATCCACTCAATCAAGACCAACCAAGTCACTAATACCATGTAAAAACAATGGTATTAACGTGAACCCAACCAACCTCCCCTTAATTCACTTACAATCGATTCAATGTTTACAACTTACGAAAACCAGAAACAAGATTGATCACATATGATCAATCAATAAAACACTAAGAACTACAAGATCAAAAGAGTTTGATCAATATTGAATCACAAGATCAAATGGGACGAGATGAACAAACTATCAGCTATGTGAAAGAATGAAAGCCTAGCTCCAAGTTTAGAGCATAAATACACCAACACTTAGCCATAATTGCACCATAAGTCCTTGCACAACTAAAGCTTAAGAAACTGGAAAGAAACTTATATCAAGGGTTAGAAAGTTATAAACTTAGAAATATAAGTCCCTCATAGTTTATAACATGAAAAACTTGTAATTTCAATAGTTATTTACCATAATACAACGTGTTAAGAACGTTTTGACATCTAGATCCACAAACATTATAGTTAACAGAACTATTTTTATATAAAAAAGGTGAGCGACGCAACTTGTTACTTGTTTATTTTTTGTTTATTTTCTCTTATTATAAATAGTAATTATTGGATAAAGATGTTTCTTTGAATATCTGAGGAAAATATAGAAGATTGTTAAAAAAAATAAGAATTCTTTAAAATCCATGTTTCATGCTCAACTAAGCATCTCTAACAAAAAAATGATAATAAAACTAATATATAGAGAAAATTCTCAATGAGGTTCATTGCCATAATCGAATTTCTTTTAAAAATCTTAAATTTTTTGTCTTGCCCATTTTAATCTAGGGCTACAAAAAGATTCAAGGCAATCGTGTGCAAAGTGCGTCACATGACGTTTTTCATCCTTCGCTGCCTTATTTTAGGGGCAACCAGTCAGTGTTACCCTACTTTTTCGTACCTTTTTTTGACACTTGTCAAAATTTTGCGTTTGTTGCCCTATTTTTTACCCTTGGCCGGAAAAAAATGCAATAAACATTAGACGTTATTGAGAATTAGCCCTAAAATATATTTAGTGAAACTACCATCACGTATTTTATGATTATTAACGTGTTTTTAGACACTAACTTTTGCTTCTATAATTACTTGATAGAACTGTCAAACTGTGTAATTTCCCATATCACATAATGAAATCCTAATACGGTATATATACAGTGTAATGACTAGACGGGCTTGTCCCACAATAAGTAATCTAGGCTATTACAATAATCCATTAACAGCCCCCCGTAGGTGGAGCGGGAGAGCATCGAACGCTCAAACTGTAATGAAACTCATCAAATAAAGCAGAAGGCAAACCCTTGGTGAAAATATCGGCATACTGATAGCGTGAAGGAACATGTAAAACACGAACATGTCCAGCAGAAACCTGATCACGAACGAAGTGAATGTCAATCTCAATATTCTTCGTGCGTTGGTGTTGCACGGGATTGGCAGACAAATAGACAACACTAACATTATCACAGTAGACAATGGTAGCAGAATGTAATGGAGAATGAAGCTCCCGAAGAAGGTTGCGTAACCAAGAAGTTTCAGCAACTGCATTGGCAACACCTCGATACTCAGCCTCGACACTTGATCGAGACAATGTATATTGTCGCTTAGAGGACCATGATAGTAAATTATTTCCAAGAAAAACACAATAACCTGAGGTGGATCGACGTGTAGCTGGACACCCTGCCCAATCGGCATCTGACTAAGCAACCAAAGAAGAAGTCGAGGAGGAGTAAAGTTGAAGGCCATTATCTAGGGTACCACAAACATTGCGTAAAATCCGCTTAAGGGCAGCAATATGCGGTTCTCTAGGGTCATGCATAAAAAGACAAATCTGTTGAACCGCATATGCCAAATCATGTCTAGTGAAAGTAAGGTACTGCAAAGATCCAGCAAGACTCCGAAAGAGAGTCGGATTAGAAACAGGGGTACCATCGGCCCCTAACTTGGACTCTGTATCAATAGGAGTCCGACAAGGGTGACAATTGCGCATACCAGCACGCTCAAGAACATCCACTACATACTTTTTCTGACAAAGAAACATCCCTTGGTTGGTACGAGTGCCAGAGATGCCCAGAAAATAGTTTAGCGGGCCAAGATCCGTCATGGAAAACTCCGCATGTAAAGAGGCAATAATCCGCTGTAAAAGTGCTGTAGAAGAGGCGGTCGATAATATATCATCAACATATAGCAGTAAGTATGCAATATCCGATCCCTGCTTATAAATAAACAAAGAAGAATCACATCTACTGTGGCAAAACCTAATACGAGTAGCATAACTCGCAAATCTCTGAAACCAAGCACGGGGTGCCTGCTTAAGGCCATATAAAGACCTCTGAAGAAGACACACATGATCAGGACAACTAAAGAGATTCCTATTTTAATATTGAGAAATATAAAATAGTGAATCGAAAAGAGTTTAGGATAGAACCGGGAAGAAGGGAACACGGAATCACGGTTCGTCAAAAGTCATCAAGAGTGTGTCTTTGAAGCTCTAATCCCTACATATGATAGAAAGAAAGTAAGAAACACCACGGGGCTCCCCCCCACACTTATGGTGAAAACAGGAAAGATAGATAGATTATTGGGTTGCCTCCCAAAAAGCGCTTGTTTTTGTTAACCGAGTCACGAGCCTGACTCGTCCCCGAATTAAATGGTCCATGGGGAAGCCTCGAATGTAATACCGGGATCAAAGACCTTGTCCTCGTTCCCGGAGGACATCAACAAAGGAGAGGCGGGGGGGATAAGTCTTGAAAGGGAGAAAGGTCCTTTCAACATACGTATAGTATGTAAAATCAGGATCCACGGGAGGTGGGGTGGGTAAAGTAAGCAAATTGTCCTCCCCCAAAGACAATGGATGCTGAGCAAGCGGCAAAGCCGTATTGTTATCAATCATAGCATAATCAATGTCACCTCCCGGGTCAAAGCACTCATCCTCCGAGATAGTGGCTAAAGGGGAGGATGAAAGGTGCTCGGGAGGGGGACTTGGGTCAATACTTTCAAGTAGCAAATTATCAAAAATAATATCCCCCTCCATGTCATTGTCATCATTACCTGGTGGTATGGAGTGAATGTCGATTTCTTCCAGCAAGGGGTCATTATCTTCAACGGGAGGAATAGATGGAGGCAAAGACTCGGAAAGAGGAGGAGAAGTCAACGCTTCGATTTGAGCAATAAGAAGTTGCACTTTCTGTAATCTATCGTGAAGAAGCACGTCTTCCACCTCATCCACAAGATCATGTTCATCGGTGAACTTCTCGTAAACCGGAGAGAATAAATCGTCGTCACCCGCATCTCCCGGTGGAGATTGAGAAATTTCAAAAGTGAAATTCTCATAGCTTGGAGAAAAATCGTCATCATTAGGATCGACCTCTTCCGTAAAAGCAACGTCGTCCTCAAGCTCCATAGCAGCCGGTATGTCACAAACCTCATCATCAAACAATTTATCAAGACCAAACTCACTAAGCTCACTCAATGTATCACAATCCTTAGACACGTTTGGAATATCGAGAGGAGGGATAACAATCGCACTAGGACATTGAGCAGTAAGGTCATTCCAAGAAATAGTAGGCTCATCGTCATCATCATCATAATAGTATGGATACACCGGGGGAGGAGTATAAGTCTCGATATTCGATATTTGCTCAGGCCGTTGATCCTCTTGATATTTTTTGATGATCTAGTTGAAAGCTTCTTGAAGTTGTTGACCTTGCTTAGCAAGAGTAGCCCATTGTTCGTGGGAGCTCAAATGTTCGAAGGAGGGTTGATGATCGATGATGTGTTGTGGGGGTTCAAATTGTTGAAAACCTGAATTATAGCATGGTTGTGGCTCATAGTAGTTCATCGGTTGAGAAGAATTAGAAACCGGGTTTGGTTCATAATAATCCATCGGTGAAGAAAATTGAGGACACGGATCTGGCTCATAATAATTCATTGGTTGACAATAAGCGGTATCGTGAGGACCCCCACAGTTGTTGCAAAACGGTTGAGGAGAAAGACTGGGTGCGTCTTGTAGATAGCTATTATCATTGTCATAATTGTACCCCGGTTCTTGCCCGTGACCATACGGGTACTAAACCGGGCACGAAACATGCCAATGAGAATCGCTTCCACAATAGATGCACGGGGAAAGAGTAGGTGGGTTAAAAAAGGATGAATTAAGTGAGTGGCAAAAAGGATAAAATCGTGGTATTAATTATGTATCTTTGATGTCGTTTCCGCACCGCTCACATGTACACCATTGACAAGAGTCGTTCCCGTACAATCGTCTCCCACACCCGACGCAATGGACATAAAAATCCATAAAGAAAATAGATAAACAAGAAGAATATTTTTGGTGCAAAAACTTTGAAAAAAGAAATGCTTTTTAAGATTTTTCCAATGTGTTTGTATTTTTTTGAAAATTTTAGACACGAAAAATAACGTTCACAAGTGAACGGATCCCAAAAGCCAACGCGTCTCTCACAAAAAACCGTTAATCTTCACGAAAAGAACCGGCAGCGGCGCCATTTAAAATTAGGATTTACTAGTTGAAAAGTTCATTTTCTCGGTGTCTAATCGAATTGATTTCCGTTTAAATGTGTGACTCAATTGTTTTTGGTTAAGAAAAAGGGAAGTTGATTATCTATAACTAATTAAAAAGTAAATGCGAAAAGTATTTACAAATAAACTAAAGATAAGTACAAATAATAAAAGTAAAACAAGGTGAATATTAAAAATTAAAAGTTAAAACGAATATTAAAACAAATAATAAAACGAAATTCAAAGCGAAACAATTAATAAAAATAAAACTAAAGGACGAAATTAACTATCGACTCGAAAATTAAGTTTACTAAATGAAAAAGGAGAGAATAAAACTAAAATGGTACTTTAAAGCTAAACGAGGAAAAACCTAAAGCGGGTACCAGATAAAAGATAAAACTTGAACTTTACGAAAAAATATTAATACAAAAAATCGACGAAAAATTCAACTAAAAATACGTAACTTTCAGAAATAAAATCGGAACAACTTTCAGATAAAACTGAACAATTACGGAACAATACTATTAAATAAGCAAGCAGGCAGGCTAGCTGCTGGAAGCAGCCAGCCTAACTGCTCACTTTTGGCGCTAAATGAAATGAAGCATGCATGCATGCTGGTCCATCGTAATGTAAATTCATTTCCATCGCAATGTTATTTCATTTCCATCGCAATGTGTATAAGAAAAAAAAACTTATCGCAATATGGCATGTAAACCATCGCAATATATTAAATAAAAACTGTCGTAATATGTTAATAAAAATATAACTGTCGAAATATTAAACAAAAATTCTATCGGAATGTCTAAAAAAAAATAAAAACTATCGGAATAACTAAAGTACTAAAATCTATCGGAATGTGGCTGTCAAAATTTGGGCAGCACTTCGTCGCAATATACCTTAAACTCCGTCGGAATATGCGATCGCAATGAGCGATCGCAATCCCGATCGGAATAAGGGGGATGGTACAAATGATCGCAAAGTAGAACCACAAGGGTTATTGCGATACAAACAAGCAGTAAATCCGTCGGAATGTGTATTACCCTCAATATTGCGATGAACACCAACAAATCCAAAAATGGAGATAAGCAAAAATCTCAATAAGCACTTTCAATAAGCACACTAAACCAAAACTTGAACAACTTAATAAGCATAAATTTGAAAGCTTTTAAAAGACGAAATTCATAAACTTTATAAAAACACAAAATAAGAAAACAAAATAAGCAAACTTTAAAGGTATACAAACTTTTTAGAAAACTTTAAAATCAAATAAGCTAAACACAAAATAAGCCAATAAGATTGTCAAACTTATAGCTTAATTCGTATAAAAGCTTAGATGGAAAGAAAAAGATGAACTTTTTAATCAAACATCACAATTAAATAAAAAAGCATAAAGATTTCGGATAAAAGATGAATCAAGATCAAGAAAGGTAGAATAAGATTAAGATTAAGACAAGAATTAAACTATCAAAAGTAAAGATTTGATTAAAAACATGAAAGGAAGATAAAAGATTGGGATTCTAGTGAGAGAAACTGTCACTTTCTCTCTCTAGAATCTCCTACAAAAATGAAAGGAAAACTAAACTAACTAAAAACTAACCAACCCCCCTAAATGAGTTTAGGAGGGTATTTATAGGAAATGGGGAGGTGCATGTGTTGCCTCCTCTTTCTTTCTTTCTTCACGTCTTCTCGTCTTTTAAGTTCTTCGACTTTATCGACTTTGTCTCGGGATTAATTAAACTCGTCTTATAATTTATTTATTTATTAGACTCGAGCTCTTCGGCTTTTAGTAAACTTCCGTCTTTTGACTTTTTCTTCGATAAATCTTCAGAATTGGTCTTGGACTTCCTTTCTTTTTGCACTCTTGATTTCTTGACTTCGTCTTTCGTCTTTTTCTTCGATAAAAGTCCGTGAATGCCCGTGTTTTCTCCACTTTTCACCTTTTCGTCCTAAATCACAACAAAAACACAAACCACGCATAATTCCGACATAAATGACATAAAATACACGTTTTGGCTCGGTTATTATTGTAATTAAGTGGTAAAAGGATGGGTGTTTTCACACCTATCAAATCCCCTACACTTAACCATTGCAATGTCCTCATGCAATGCATTAGTTACAAAGCACGATTACACTTTTCATTATAATCAATCCATCTTGGCCTTTATTAAAGAGATAGAAAATTACAAAACAAGTAAAGAAATCAAAAACATACCTTCGGGTTTTGAAAATGTCATGAATGATCATAATCCTCAAGTTTTCACTTTCTCCAAACCAAGCTTAAAAACGAGATCATTGTTATTATAAGTTAGCAAACTAACACGAACTCATGTGGGCCAATTATTTACTTAGACTCCCTTATTCCTAAGTGTATCTCTTATATTTTATTGTTGTCTTGAATGATCACGAGGATGCATTGTTGACTTATTTCGATAGTTTATTAGGCTGAAAATAAAGTGGGACGATTTAATCAATAGTTAGCTAAAGGACAAAATCTTTTAAAACTGCTTCTCGGGACCTCAAAAAGTTCATATCTTGGCATAACTCGCTTTGCAATTTGAGACCTTTCTCGGTCTGATATTTGGCAGCGACTTCATACTTCAAATCTTGAGAGACGTTCATGAAATAATGGTCTTCTCTTCATAATAGGAATTTCTTCACTTGAAATTTTGAGAGATTCTTCATAAATGGACCACGACTTCTTCATTTTTCTCCAATCTTTATTTTGGATTTTGATATACAACGATCCGCCTCCTTTTTGGACTTGGATCTATTTATCCTCATACCTTGTTAGGGCCTTTTTTGGATAGACTTCTCCATGATCTTTTGGGGAGTATTTGCTTTTCGTCGTGTGTCTCGATCCTTCATATTGATTTTTGATAAATGATTCTTCACATCACTTGGGATCTTTAGCAACAAAATGTAGCCCTCATGCCTTGTTAGGGCCTTTTCGGACTCGCCAATTTTTGCATCCCGCTTCAATAAGTTATGCCTTGGCTATGAACTCTAATCCATACCGAGCAACTTTTAAACGATCTTGGGCTAGAAGCTAAGTAACTTTTCAAATCGTACAACCTTATTTATTGCAGATAAATTTATTAACAAGCGATGGGAGAATAGGCTCATAATTAACTCACATAAATTCACGAAAGAATACCAAACTTATAATTGACTCTATCATCTCTCGTTCTCCACAATTATAGATAAAGTAAACTGGAAAGGAAGAACATACCCGAATTCAAAATAAGAATAATTCGTCCCCCTAAAAAGCATGCGGGTTTTACAACTCTTCCCCCTAAAAAGAATAATTCGTCCCCGAATTATAGATAAAGTAAACTGGAAAGGAAGAACATACCCGAATTCAAAATAAGAAATGAGGGTAAGAAGCCCGGATAGACTCCTCTGTTTCCCAAGTGGCTTCCCGCTCGGTATGATCCCTCCATAGGATTTTGACGAATGGAATCATCTTCTTTCTCATGACTCGTTCTTGTTTGTCAGGAACTCGTTCGGGTTCTTCTATAAAAGTGAGATCTTCACGTATCTGTTCTAGTGGATACTGAACCATGTGAAGGGGATGATACTGTTACCCTCTGAGTAAGGACACATGAAACACATTGTGCACATGCGAAAGCTGCGGAGGTAACACCAATCGGTAAGATACTTCACCGACTCGTTCAATGATATCAAACGGTCCGATGAAACGAGGACTGAGCTTCCCTTTAATCCCGAAGCGTCTAACACCACGTGCCGGTGAAACCTTAAGGAAGACGTGATCTCCTACGTTAAAGTGTATGTCCCTACGATGCTTATCGGCGTAACTCTTCTGACGTGACTGTGCTTCCTGAATTTTCTGCTTAGCTACTGCGATCTTCTCATTGGTCATCTCTATGATTTCTGGTCCTTTGAGTGTTCGCTCACCAACCTGATCCCAGCAGATTGGGGCGCGACACTTTCTTCCATACAACATCTCAAACGGAGCACACTTGATGCTTGCGTGCCAGCTGTTGTTGTATGCAAACTCCACCAAACAGATGTAATCGTCCCAATCACCCGTCCATTCCAACGCACATGACCTCAACATATCTTCTAATGTCTGAATAGTTCGCTCCGACTGTCCGTCAGTTTGAGGATGAAAAGCCGTGCTAAGCTTAAGTTGTTTACCCCAAGCTTTCTGTAGACTCTTCCAAAAGCGCGAAGTGAATCAAGGATCGCTGTCTGAGACGATGCTGGATGGTGCACCATGGAGTCTCATGATCTCTCTTCTGTACGTATCTGCGAGTTTACTTACCGGATCTTCCTTGCGGATCGGTAAGAAATGAGTTGATTTGGTAAGTCGATCTACGATAACCCAAATTGCATCGTGCTTCCTCTTGGTAGGCGGAAGACCAGTAACAAAATCCATGGTGATTTTGTCCCACTTCCACTCTGGAATATCTAACGGTTGAAGGAGACTGCCAGATCGTTGATGCTCGATCTTAACCTGTTGGCAGGTAAGACATTTGGAGACGTAAGTGACCACATCCTGTTTCATACCACTCCACCAAAAGTACTGCTTGATGTCATGGTACATCTTAGTCGAACCAGGATGTATAGAGAATGAGGAGCTATGAGCTTCAGCTAACAAAGCTTCCCGGAGTTCCTGGTTATCAGGAACACAAAGTCTCGTGCCCTGCCATACGATACCATCTGCATCTACTCTGAATTCCGTCTGCTTTTCCAAATTTTGTACTATCGCCCAGATTTCTCCGTCATCCTTCTGAGCTTCCTTGATCTTAGAGAGTAACTCGGGTTCTACTCTAAGATTAGCCCAGTAGCCGTGTTGTCCACGTACCATGATCTTGATGTCTAGTCGCTCCAAGTCTCTTATGATTTCCTCTTCGATTTTAATGCCGTTGATCATTCCGGACTTCCTGCTAAGAGCATCTGCTACTACATTTGCCTTTCCGGGAGGATACTGTAGATTAATGTCATAATCCTTCAACATCTCTAACCATCTCCTCTGCCTCATGTTCAATTCACGTTGAGTGAAGATATACTTCAAGCTCTTGTGGTCCGTGAAAATGTCACATGATTCTCCATACATGTAGTGCCTCCATATCTTCAATGCAAACACCACAGCTGCAAGTTCCAGGTCATGTGTGGGGTAATTTTCCTCATAAGGCTTATGCTGTCGTGAAGCGTACGCGATCACTTTCCCATGTTGCATGAGAACACAACCAAGTCCCTTCCCCGATGCATCGCTGTAGATTTGAAATCCACCCGTACCAAATGGTAGAGTAAGAATAGGTGCAGATACTAGCTTTTGCTTCAGGTCTTCAAAGCTCTTCTCTCGATCTTCAGTCCAGACGAATTTCTCCCCTTTCCGCATCAGTTTGGTCAATGGTAGTGCTAGGCGGGAATTCTCCACGAACCTACGGTAATAGCCAGCTAAGCCTAAGAAACTACGGACTTCCGTCGCTAATGTCGGCCTTGGCCACTTCGTAATGGCCTCAACCTTCGATGGATCCATAGTGATTCCTTCTGCTGATATAATGTGACCTAAGAATGCCACCTTGTCTAACCAGAACTCACACTTAGAGAATTTAGCATACAACTGCTTCTGGCGAAGAATCTGTAGTATTTTACGAAGATGGTCTTCGTGTTCCTCCTTGGACTTTGAGAAAATCAGGATGTCATCGATGAAAACAATGACGAACTTGTCCAGAAATTCATCGAAGATTCTGTTCATCAAATCCATGAACACTGCTGGAGCATTTGTCAGGCCAAATGGCATAACTACAAACTCGTAGTGGCCATAACGGGTACGAAAGGCAGTCTTAGCGATGCCCTGCTCCTTGACCCGTAGCTGATGATAGCCTGAACTAAGATCAATCTTGGAGAAGTGTTTGGCCCCTTGGAGTTGGTCAAACATATCGTCAATGCGTGGCAGTGGATATCTATTCTGAATGGTAATCTTGTTGAGCTCGCGATAGTCTATGCAAAGACGCATACTGCCGTCCTTTTTCTTAACAAAAAAGACCGGTGCGCCCCATGGAGATGCGCTCGGTCGAATGAAACCTCGTTCAAGAAGTTCTTGCAGTTGATCCTTCAGCTCCTTCAGCTCTATGGGAGCCATGCTATAAGGAGCTTTGGAGATTGGTTCAGCTCCTGGAATGAGCTCGATACTGAATTCCACTTCTCGTGCAGGTGGTATGCCCGGAAGTTCTGCTGGAATACATCTTGGAATTCCGACACTATAGGTTGATCCTGAATTGATGGGGATTCAGCATCCATGTCGTGAACCATAGCTAGAAAACCCTCGCAGCCATGTGACAGTAGTGCACGCGCTTGCAGGGTAGATATGATTTGTACAGACCGTCCGGGTATGAACCCATTATGAATGTACTCTGGTACATTAACATCACCGAAGATAACTCGATATGAATGGAAATCTATGGTAGCATGATGCTTGGATAGCCAATCCATGCCCAAAAATCTTGTCGAAGTCATTCATGTCCATCGGAAGTGCGTCAACAGGTCGAGCCTTATCGTCAAATTCTAGGGGAAGACTCTTGTATACATGGGTGATTAATACAGAGTCCCTCAAAGGCGTGGAAATAGTAAGCCTATTTTCTAGTGGCATGGGGAGCATCCTAATGTTCTTAGCATAAGCAGTAGAAATAACCGAGTGAGTAGCACCCGTATCGAAAAGAACACATGCAGCTTGACCATACATATACAAGATTCCAGTGATGGTACCTGTAGACTTGTTGGCCTGGTCTCGAGATGTCGTGTAGACACGCCCGGTAGTAGGAGGCGGCTTGGTATCAAAATGTCCCGATGTACCCTCCATCTCGCCCTTACGTCAATCCTTCATAATATGGCCAGGAAGACCACACTTGAAGCACGCGTCAGTATTACAGCGACATGGTCCTGGGTGCCTACGGTGGCAAGTAGAGCAAAGAGGATGAATGAATCCTCCAGCAGGTGCTCTGGCTGGCTGGGAACCTGATAAAACATTTTACATAAGACATGATAGTTGGGTACAAAGGACAAAGCGGATAGTCGTAAGATTGAATACCAGTGATAGCTGGACGGCTAGGCTGCAAACCTCTCTGGTTTTGGTCCCTACCGTTTCCATGGTTCCTGGTAGAAGTTTTGCTAAAGTGTCAGAATATGAGTTATAACATGAAATCATAAGGAAATGCTTAAGTATTAGGACCTGCTGCTGTTGGAGTGCCCAACGTTGTTACGGTAATTATCATTACCGCCACGCCTATCCGTAGCAGAACGGTCGTTAGTCTGACCGTTTCCCTTGGGCTGATGAGGCTGCTGCTGAGTAGCCGGCTGAGACCGGTCCCCAGTTTTCTGCCTGGAAGATACATTTAAAGAGATGAATAATTGACATGTATGGAAAGTATACGGATTGATCACCGCTTGAATACAAATGTTTACCTCTTGTCGGGTCTTTCAGCTTCCCCGAACTCATCTCTCTCCTGCAGCATCTCCAGCTTACGTGCTGCATCGGTCACTTGTGCTACCGTATGCAACGGAGCACCAGATAAGTTATTGGCGATCCTTGGATTAAGAGCCCAACGAAAATGTAGTGCTTGTTCTTTAGTGGTGCCTGCAGCTGCTCTCAGGACACCTGCGTAGCGAAAGAAACGCTGCATGAAGTCATTGCTGTCTTCGTCAGGTCGTTGTCTAAGGGTATAGTATTCCCTAATGAGCCGATTCCTTCCTTCCATGGGAAATATGTTAGGCGGGGGAGGATAACCGTCGTTCTGATGAAGGGCGTCTTGCATCTCTGCATCAGCAGCTGCAAATATTGCCCAGAGATTGTCTGTGTTTGCATCTGACAGTATAACAAAAAACATATGATTAAACAGATCAAAACATAAAATCTATATATACATGAAAAAAATTTATACTAAAATTTCACGAGAAAAATTTTATGCAAGAAAATTTTGTGTATGAAGGCATGATGCAGTTTTATGAAAACTTTTGTATGCTGGAGAGTGAACGCCTCTGGTCAGTTCACTCAAAACAAAAGACATAGCGAGGGGACGCCTATGGGTCGGTCCCAAATTTAAAAGTTTCGATAAAACACATGCGACTAAATAGGGCCAGTCCTGAACCAACCATTACTTAGTCAAAAATCTGCGACAATGACATGTATATGTATGCTTTAAAATGATGAATGCATGAAAACAACTGTCAGTTCTAGGAAGACCATAGTGACTACCCACTAATCACAGGTCATATTTGAGAGCCTACAGGTCGAAGCCTTGGCTCTGATACCATAATTGTAACACCCTATTTTGATAATGGAAATGTCACATGCAATTATGGCGTGTCATCGAAGCATACAAGAAAAAATGTCGAAACATTACTTGACCATAAAAGGAAAATACCAGAATCAAACATCGGTAGTCTAAAAGTAAAGCTCATCACACATAAACATAGTATAATAAAAGGAAAGGACTAAACAATGTCCATAGCAAATGTATCATAAGAAAGGAAATGCATAAAGTAAAGAAGGCTAGACAGCTTCCAGTCCATATGCACGTACTCTTAGTGTCTACGAGCGTCCCTGAGTACCTGCCGTTTTGGGAACATAGAAAAGGAAAAAGGCTGAGCAAATACGCTCAGTGCATGGATGTACAATAAAGCATGAATAGGATAAGCATATAACATATAACAGCGGAAGAAACTAAGTCCCGAGTAACCTGGTTAAGTCTTGATAAAACTGGTTTTATAGTTTGAAAAGTCTTATGTTTATCTTGTAAAAACTGTTTATCATATTTTACCATTAGCCAATATAGGTCATGAAAATACACCGTGCATGAATACTTGGAGGGGTGACCTCATCATGTAAATTAGAGGGGCTGCCTCTAATTTAATATACTAGTTTTTGGGTAGGAGGGATCAGCTCCTTGTGAAGGATGCAAGGCATACACCACATTCACCATGAAATCCTGACTGAAAACATGTAACTAGGATGCACCCATACGCCCCACATGATAAATATAATATAAATGGCCAAAAGCTGAAGGGACGCCACGAGCAATCACTCCGCCGTGGTGAAGTCATAACATCAGTGCCTCTAATGTTATGGTTATGGTACCTCCATAACTAGGTGAAACTGGTCATGCATGTATATGGCTATAGGTATTCTTAATTAAACATAAGCAAATCAAACACATAACTTATACTACGGGAAAACATTTGGCTGCATACGAGGAATCCTAATAAGAAAACAATGTCCATACTGAAAGGACGGGAATCCGTACCTTATGTCTAGTGAACGAAGAAGGCGAACTGAGAGGAATCCTACTTCCGTATCACTAGTGCTACATAAATACATACATGAATAAGTATCTGCTTACTAAATACGTAGCTGGTTTTATGTCATGTCTTAGCTTATTTTATATGTTCTTACCATGTTTTACTGTTTAAAGCCTTAAACTGTGTTTATCTTATATTCTTGTTTAATCTGATTAAGAATTTCTGGTATTTCATGTATTATTATACTGACTGTGTAATAATAAGTAACTTTCCAAAAATAGCAGGTTTCCTAAAATAGAAAGTTTCAAAAAATAGAAAGTTACCAAAACTAGAAAGTTTCCAAAAATAGAAAGTTTCCAAAAATAGAAAGTTTCTAAACATAGAAAGTTTCCAAAAAGAGAAAGTTTCCAAAAATAGAAAGTTTCCAAAAATAGAATTACTGCTTAAAATAGAAAAGTTTCTAAAAATAGAAAGTTTCCATAAATAGATCAGCTGCCTTAATTAAATAAGTTTTCATAAATAGATTAGCTGTCTTAAATAAATAAGTTTCTAAAAATAGAAGGTTTCCATATATAGATTAGCTACCTTATTTAATTAAGTTTCCAAAAATAGAAAGTTTCCATAATTAGAAATAAGCTGGTTAAATAAGCTAAGTATATAAGCCTAAGTGTTTTCATGATTATTTTCTAAATCATATGATATAATGTATAGTTTAATAATTATTTCATGTAATTAAATTAAACTATATGTTAAAATATTTAATTAAAGTATACCATGTTTTTAATTAAATAAAGTTAAATACTTAGGTTAAAACATGTATTATTTTTTATTAATAATATAACCTAAGTCATGTTAATTAATTAATTGTAACCATGGTTTTTAAATAATTAATTAATTATAAGTCTAAAATATAAAAATACTTAGGTTAATTAATTTCATGATTATTAATAAATTAAATAACCTAAGTCATGTTATTAAATTAATCATGTCACATTATTAATTTAATTTTAACATAAGATCATAAAAAAAAATAAAAACTAAACATACACCATGAACCGGATCTAGACTTAAAACCATGAACCAGACATGAAATCAACACCGTACCCCGAACCAAATCGGGGTACCACTTGTCTTGATGCTGCCGTGGGGCCCACACCAACCAACCGGCCATATGGTCTCGGTGGTGGTCGGATGGCCAAACCGAAACCCTCTCGGGTTCGGTGTAGGCTGCGGCCAAAACAAACACCCCTTATAACATTACTTTTGATTTTATTAAATCCCAATTCATGTTAGATCTATGATTTAATTAGGTTTTATAAAAAACATAACATGTTCTTAATTAATAAAAGATCAAATCAAAAGAAAAAGGTTTAAAAAGGATTTACCGAATACGTGGATCAAAAGAACGAAGAACAAACACGAACACCAACAAGAATTCCAAGATCCAAGATCAACAAACACCCCCCTTTTGGTGTTTTGAAGGTGGCGGCCAAAAAGAAGAAGAGAGGAGGGTTTTTAGGTTTTTGTTAAAATCTTCTGTAATGTAAAAATGAGTAGTGTTTTTACCATAACCCTCCTTTAGTAAAAATACAAATGGGCTTGGCCCATTTGCTCCTTATAGCCGCGGGTAGGGGGCCCCACATGGGGTACCCGTACCTTTTTCCGTGTCTCGACGTTTAGTTATTCGTTCATGATTATTTGTGTTCGCGTTTTATGTGTTCTCGTTACGTAATTATCGTGATCTAATATATTTATTTACGCTCGTAATAAATATATATACGTAATTAATAATAGTTCGTGTTTTAATTATGTTCATGATTTCATGATCGCATGTTCGTGATTAATTATTGTCAAATAATTATTACGTGCTCGTGCGCAGTAAATACTTATCGTGTTCTAACACGTACGTAATACGTAAAATCCTAACACGTAATCGTAATCATGCTATATTAGGAAAGTTTTAATCTAGTATGTACGATCTTAAGGGTACTATTCATGGTAAAAGCATGCGGGTTTTACAACTCGTTTCAGGTTTCTACGCAATATCTTTATGGTCTTGCCAGAACATTCATAGTGATATTCATTAATATTCACAGTGACGAATGGAAATCCTTCTAGCGTCAACATCAAACAGTGCTATTGTAGGTGACTTGTGAGATTCTTATGAATCAAGCTTGTGTCAACTGGAAAGAAACAATGGTAAGATTCTTTATGAATCAGACTTGTTCCAGGAATTTAAATTGACGACTTTAATCAAGCGGATATTTATCCAATTGATTCACTCCTTATGTTCGTAGTCTTGCTTTGAGACGGTCGAGTAAAGAGAACGACTAGTACAGTCGCGAAACCCTGTAAAGGAGATTCTTAATTGAATCTACCTAATCACAGGTACGGTATTCAATATCGTATAACGGTCTTCACCGACCGGAGGTAAAACGCTACCGATTTAGGACGAATGTCAAAGCCATTCAGTCCGTGTCTATGTTTTGTCTCAAGAAGGTGGCGTCACGGTGTACTCAGCAACGTCAAAGATTCCAAATACCACATACTCATGCCTAAAGACATATTCAACAATTAATAGTGTGAGCATGTGGATGAAGACACAAGATCGCAAGATGGCGAAGACAAGTCAGGGATGATTTGAAGATCTCAAGATCAAAAGACAAAGTCGAAAGACAACGACAAAGGCTCAAAGATCACATCATGAAGAAACAAGACTACTATTACACGTTCAAGACTCATTTATGGTGAGATTAGTAATCTCTACAAATCTCCAAATGACAAAGAGTAATGACCTCTCATAAAGGGTAATGACCTCTCATTGGGGGAGATTGTTAGCCTCAAAATATTGAGTCAAACAAGAATGCTCGGTCATATGTTTATTATGTATCGTATTTTAGAACGTTGTAATAGGTAGTAGATTAGTCGTGTTATACGGGCTTAACTTTAGGCAAAAGTTCATTCATAAGTAACTAAAGCCCAAAAGGAAATCCCGACCCATTAGAATATAGTCCATAAACAAGCCCGTATGTGGGTGGACTATAAATACCCTTCCTAGCATGTTAGGAAGGGTATTGGTCATTTTCATTTTCTCTCACTAATCTAATCCTCCAAAAGTTCTAACCATTCTCTCTACTTTCTCTCACTACTTTCTCTCTCTAGAAATCTTCCATCTTTTATCTACCTTTCTTGTTTAATCATCACAAATTAAAGGGACAACACATTAGAACTCAGACTTGATATATACATAGTGTACGTAACATATATGCATATGTGGAAATGATAATTGAGATAGTGAGTATCCATATATTCCACAATTTAGTCATATATCATAATAAAAAGCAAAAATTTCTTAGTAAAATCACCTCTTTATTTGTAAACATGGATATTACATTAGTCAAAACTACTGGATGTTATAATATTCATCATTTTTATTTGTGTCTTATGTAGATCCAATGTATTTGTATATACGTGGATTAGTTTTGTTAATCCAATGTATTTGTGAATACTTGGATTAGTCTTGTGTAAGTCCATTGTATATGTGTATACTTGGATTTGTCTTGTGTGGATCCAAGTTACATGTGTTTACTTGGATATGTTTTTATTGAGTTATAAAGTGTTGTGTGTTAGTTCTCACTAAACTACAAAGTGATTTGTTTTTGTGTCTTGTGAGTTGTCACTTAACTTCAAAGTGAAGAGTTGTGAAGATTAGTTTTAGCTTTCGATTAGAACTCGACATCTAGCCTTGTGTCAAAAAAGAAGATGGGAAACGAAGATTGGTTCTAGCTTTCGATTATAACTCGACATCTAGCCTTGTGTCGAAAAAGACGATGGGAGACGAAGATTGGTACTAGCTTTCGATTAGAACTCAACATCTAGCCTTGTGTCAGAAAAGAAGATGGGCGACGAAGATTGGTTCTAGCTTTCGATTAGAACTTGACATCTAGCCTTGTGTCGAAGAATGGTGAAGTAGGCGACATGTGTAGATTGGTCCTAGCTAAGATTATGTCTCGACATTTAGCTTAGTGTCGGAAAATAATGTAAACAACGTTGTAAGGTTTTCTCCGCCAAAAAGGGAGCTTGTGGATATAGTAGAAATCTCGAGTAAGGTGTACTCGAGGAGTGGAGTAGGAACGAAGATAGAGCTTCGTTGCCGAACCACTATAAATCTTGGTGTCTTCCTATTAGTTTGTTTTTTTCCTTACTTTTTACTTACTTTCATTATTACATCACATACAACAACTACTTTTCATTGTTAATGCATTAGAATTAAACCTAATCATTATGCAACTAGCTTTCAAGTAAAAGGTAGTTTTGTGACAAACCTAATTGAAAAGAATTTTAATTAGGACATAAACCGAAGAGAACTATTCAACCCCCCTTCTAGTTTCTACAATTGGTATCAGAGCGATGGTCACTCAAGATCTTTGAAGTATATTGTACTTTAAAACTTGGATCGATCCATTGTCTCCTTAAATTAGAAGGTTTCATTGTACTAAAGTTTCTCTTTGGACAAAACTATTTTTTCATTAAAAATAGGCCTTCTAATTGGTAATATAACATCTCATTTATATTAGTAGTATTTATACATTTTAGATTTACTCTTGAAATATATCTACTAGTTAGTATCTTGCTATGTTTAGGTACTCATGAAGATTAATCATTTAATTGATTATGGATTGAGTTACTTACACTTGTAGAAGACTCATCTTCTTTGATTTCCAACATCATTGGATGATGATATCAATATGGATAAGAGAGATACTAGTTCTTGAAGACTTGGTAGTCACTTTAGTCATGTTTGGGCATTGCATTGGTTCCTTGAAGACTTAGAATGCATTTTGCGGCTAAGGTACGTTTTCGTCCTTCCACACGCCCTATTGATCATTCTTTTGATCATTACTTGACTATGTACTTGTTCTTGGCATCCTTGCCTTGACATTTTTTTATGTTATGTAATTTTATTCTTATACCCTCTCAAACCTTCATTACTTGGATTCTTGACTCACTTCAGAGATGTAGAGTGAGTTAGTAGTAGCTTAAAGTATCAAGCATGATTTTCATGGTTTGCACCCATACGGTTAGTAGGCCCTATATCATGTGTAATATGTGCAATTGAGCTCATCTCTAGGATTATTGATTAATCCCTTGAGACAACAAACTACTCCATAAGTTGTAGTTAAGATATTACACATTTGGAATTGAAATATTCCAAGGATATTGTTATTGTAAACCCTAGCAATAGTTATTGTCCGATCATGTGGGAGATAAAGTAAATCTATGCTTTGCTCACATTTTGAAATAGCTTAAGACTATCCTTGAAAGTGATCTTACACTATTTTTCAAAATTGCATGATATGGTTCATTACCAAAGCCGTTAAGACTTTCGTCAGAAAGGCACGTCTTAAACCACTATAAATGACACAAACTCTTCATTTCTACAACTTGAAGATTGTCACTTGTCTCTTGAGCATTGAACTTGGTCTTGATTCACTCCCCTTGGTTTCTCTCTTCTTTGCTTCTTTTCTACGAGTAGTCGTTCTTCCGTTTCGATCTCATTCAGTCTTTTTCGGTTTTGATTTAACTTGTAATCCTTCTAAGGCATTATCACCTAGTATTGAAGTGGTCCGATGATTTCCAAAAGGCTTGAGATATATTTTAAGTATTTTAGAAAAACTTGGTTTTAAAAATTTCATTGATTTTCTTTGTTGAAAACCTCCCACTACTAGCGGTTCTTTAATTGTCACGGTTCAAATCCACGGTTCTTTATCGATAAAGAACCGCGGCCCCACTAAGTGACTGAAATAATCAGGTTTTATTAAAAATCATTTTTTCAAAATAAACCCACCCTTTCTTCTCCATAGAGGCGACGGGTTTTCTTGTTTCCACCATTGTTGATTCATCAAAAGCTTCAATCACTCGAGATTAATTGATTCCAAGTTGTGGGTTTCACTCATCCCTCTTTTAACATCAATTAATTGTAAGTACATTCATTCAGTTTCAACTAATTTGTTCTAGGGTTCTATAATAACCCGAACTTAACGTCATTATTTTACCCTAATTATGTAACGGATTTTGAATTTCTAAGTATTGTTATGTCTGACGGTTTTTAGTTGAAACCGATAATGTGTGGATAAATTTAATCGTTGTGACGATTGAGGAGTACTAATAGTGACCGCGATGCCAAAGGATGCCCAAATATTATATTTTAGTATCGAGTATTTCGATATTTGAGATTTATGAAAATTTTATTTTCATTACGTGTTAAGTCGAGTCGGAACTTAACTATTTTGTTTTGTGTGGGTTTAATTATTAAAACGATCGATTTAAGAAACAAGATTTATATTTTTATGAACCCGGGACGAAACCCGACTCTCGTAAATATTTATAAATTGACTGTTAGTCATTTCCCGCTTTTTAACTAATATTTACAACTTGGTACACAAGAATTCACAATTGGCAAAAACTAACCTTCCTCTACCATATATAAGGTTCATTTTTACACACACACATGCATAAACAACCAACAAAATTCATCTCTCTTCTCACCCTCCTCCCTTGCCGCGACCTACAACAAACAAACACCCCTTGATCATCCAAATTTAGGATGATCCATGATAAACTAATTAAATTTCCATGTTGGAAATTAAAAGGAGAACATTTTGGTGTAAAAATCTTCCATATGCAAGAACTTTATTTATTTCAAAAGATTTTGGTGATGAACATGAGGTTTGATCCATTTTTATTGTTGAAGGATGGTGTTATTATTATTATATTTGAATTTTTGTAATTGCATGTATGATTTATGTATTGTTTTTGTAAAGATTTGATCATTCAAGTGAATCTAGGTGTTAGGTGTTGTTAGGGATGATGGGTATAGCATATTTGAGGTGTTGATGATAATAAAAATGCGTCAAAATGGGTGTTGGTATGATTTTTAAAGAGGTGTTTTACATCAGTGAGTTTAGAGACATTTTTCGTGGGTTAAAGTTTGAGAAAGTGTTGTTATTATTGGATAATGTTGTAGTAGTCGTCGAGACGCTCGTTTCGATATAAGATAGAGCTTCAAACTCATAACGAGGAGGAAGTTATGCTAGTTTGATTATTCGTGTATCGGGAGACGAGTATTGACACAATACGAAATTGTTGTCGATATTTGGATCGAATCTCGGGGACTATAAGTTGAGTTTTAAAACTGATTAAAGGCTGTTGTTGGGTTCTAAACTTATCATTTGGAGTCTATTTTCAAAGTCAAGTGACGATTTTGTAAATGGAAATGTTTAACAAGGTCAAAATGGTTTTACGATGCAAGTGTGCAAAACAGTCCGGTTTTTAAAGTCTAAAGATGTGTTGAGCAGGTGGTTCTAAAATGTGAATCATTGAATGAAATTTAAACTGAGTCTCTTACAGATTATAAGTGAGTTTGTCACCAAGTTTCGTCTAAAACGGAGTTGTTTAGGTAGGGGAAAACAGCGTGTACTTTTGGTAGGTACCGGCTGAGTATTATTTGGGAGGTACTTAACCTCGTGTCATAGTTTGAGGCGAGAGGCTCATCTATTAGCTTCTCAAAGCTCTAAAAAGATACAAGTCTTATGTGTGAGTGTATATTATGAGACTGGAGACCCGTGTTGGGTACTTAAACCGTGTTGATTTGGCATCTTGAGATGGATTAATATCGAAGGTACTAGTTTTGGAAAGCTAGTATATGTTGTGGGGTTTAGAAGGGATTCACTTGCATTGATTGTTATGTCGATGTAAGTACTATTTTGAGTCATTGATTTTCTTATACAAAGTATGTTTTGAAATACTTAAGTATGTTACTAAGCGCACACCTTATTTGTTAGGTGGCGACTTTTGACGTGTATATTTGGGAGGCATCTTCACTTCGGCGATCACTACTACTACAAGTCGTGTATTATCTAAGGTGAGTCTATAACCTCGCTTTTATATTATCTTGTAAATGATTTTTTAACCCGCGAGGGGGAATACATGTTGTTTTATAAAATGAACACAAGTTGTTTTTTTGGTATGTTGGACCCGAATATGATGATAAATGGCTAAGTAACATTGTCTTATGAAGTCTCTGGAATTCATGAACTGTTAATTACCTTGCGAGGTAAACGCTAATATATATGATAGATCTATTTGGTTTCACAAACCTTATCCTAGGGTATGTATCCTTTGTGATCACCTGAAAGGGATATTATGTATAAGAGGTCACTGGTATATGACAATATTACCTGTTGTAGGGGCGCCGTAAGTGATTCGGTTGACGTGTTTGTTAACGCTCAGTTGCATGAGCCTAAGAAATTTATAGATATATATATGATTTGTCTGTGTGACAAGCTTGAGATGATTAAAATTCTTGTGTTCAAATGATGATTTGTAAAACCTATAGACTTGCTCAACCGTTGTGTTGAGATTTTAAGCATGTATTTCAGGTAATCAAGATGGATGGCAGTGGAGCATGTGCGGAGGAAGTTGGTGCTTACTTGTCTAAAGTTTTATTTTTCCATCCTTTGAAATGAACTAAATGACTTTTAAGTCTTTGATAAATGTATTGTGATTGGTAACCGTTTTGGGACTAAACGCTACTCTGATTTATATATTGGGATGGGAAACTTTTTAGACAAGATTGTATAATATTTTAACGTCTCTTTTGAGGTCGTTTTCTATGATTGTGTGTGATGTGCTATGAGTAGTGCCCCAAAGTGGTATTCCGCTGCGTGGTAATTTGGGGGTGTTACAGGTTCTTATTTTCATAATTGGGTATTTTTAAAATTAATATTGAATTAGAACCTTACTGGGAATGTGGGTTCATATAGTTATATATCAATGATTCCTTAGGTTCGAATTCAATGCGATTTCACTAAAACTCACTTGTAGAACAATCCGAATTTTGACTAAGTTATTTTGGTTAAATGATAGAATTGATATGAACCCAAGAAAAAATTGGTAATTGCATTGTGAATGCTTACCTAAAAATGAGTTTTTGATAAACCAATGTTCAAGTTCATGGTTGATTTTACATAGCTCATATGTTTTAGTCAATTATGAATTGGGTACATTGTGAACATGGGAATGATAAGGATTAACTCTTTGTTTATCAACCAATTGATTAAACACATTCTCACGATTTTGACTTTTAGTCATTATGTAGCATAAGAGTGATTGGAACATTATTTGTATTGTGTTTAGGTACTTAATCATGCATTTGGAAACTCATAAAGATCATGAGAAAACTAGAGAATACATGCCTACTCTTTCTTCCTCGTGTCAATCTCGTTCCCTCGAAAATACTTTTCGGTCTCTAGACTCTCGTAGTTTTCATGAAGGATGCATTGTTCCTTCTAACTTCCATGGACTTGACTTCATTCGATTCATGTTCAAATCCATTGACTTTGATTGTTTGCTTGATATTGATGAGCCAAAATTTCCCTCCTTTCTCTTGGAGTTCTTTAGATCATTTGCATTAATGCGCATCAATAATGGTTTATCGATAAGATTTTTCGTAAAGGGGAAAACTTTTGTATATACTCTTGAAGAATTTGGAAAAATTCTCAAGGTTCCATACAACGGTCAATGTAGGTTCACCGATACTTGGAGTATCAACTCTTTAGAATCGGCCTCTATTGATGTGCATTATGTGACCGAGCTACCTTCTTCTTCAGCCATTTCTTGTGCCATTGCCAAACCTTGTGAACTTCCTATTCTTGGTAAACTTGAAGGAGAAATTCGTGCTCTCACTCCTTGGGAATTACTCACTAGCGATCGTAATGATTTTATGATACATTGGGCCGAAATCATTAGGGAAAATGCAATGTGTCTCGGTGGTAATTGCAACTATGTGCCTACTTGTCTTGCACATATGTTGTATTGTGTTGCAACTTCCACTCCATACAATCTTGCATTTTTCATAGCTAGAAGAATCAAATTTATTCTCCTTGAGTCTCATTCAAGTCTCCTTTTGTAACACCTCATTTTGATATTGGAAATGTCACACGTAATTATGGCGTGTCATCAAAGCATACAAGGAAAAATGTCTAAACATTACATGACCATAAAAGGAAAATACCGGAATCAAACATCGGTAGTCCAAAAGTAAAGCTCATCTCACAAAAACATAAGTATAGTAATGGAAAGTACTAAACAATGTCCTTAGCAAATGTATTAAAGGAAAGATAATGCATAAAGTAAAGAAAGGCTAGAAAGCTTCCAGTCCATATACACGTACGCTTAAAGTCTACGAGCGTCCCTGAGTACCTGCCGTTTTGGGAACATAGAAAAGGAAAGTTTCTATAAATAGATTAGCTGCCTTATTTAAATAAGTTTCTAAAAATAGAAAGTTTCCATAATTAGATATAAGCTGGTTAAATAAGCTAAGTATATAAGCCTAAGTGTTTTCATGATTATTTTCTAAGTCATATGATATAATGTATAGTCTATTAATTATTTCATGTAATTAAAATAAACTATAGGTTAAAATATTTAATTAAAGTATATCATGTTTTTAATTAAGTAAAGTTAAATACTTAGGTTAAAACATGTATTATTCTTTATTAATAATATAACCTAAGTCATGTTAATTAATTAATTATAACCATGGTTTTTAAATAATTAATTAATTATAAGTCTAAAAATATAAAATACTTAGGTTAATAATTTCATGATTTTAATAATTAATATAACCTAAGTCATGTTATTAAATTAATCATGTCATGTTTATTAATTTAATTTTAACATGTGATTATAAAAATAAATAATAATCTTAACATACACCGTGAACCGGATCTTGACTAGGAACTATGAACCGGACATGAAATCGACACCATACCCCGAACCACTTCGGGGTTCCCCTTGTCTTGCTGCTGTCGTGGGACCCACACCAACCAACCGGGACCATATGGTCTCGGTGGTGGTCGAGTAGCCAAACCGAGACCTCCTTAGGGTTCGGTTTAGGCGCCGGCCAAAATAAAACACCCCTAAACCATCCTTTTTTATTTCTCCAAAAGCCATTTTCATGTTAGATCTATGTTTTAATTAGGTTTTAAAAAAAACACATCATGTTCTTAATTATTTAATAGATCAAATCAAAAAGAAAAGGGTTAAAAGAATTTACCGAATGCGTGGATCTAAACAAGGATGAAAAAACACGAACACTTGCACCAAAACCAAGATCAAAGATCAAACAAACACCCCCTTGGTGTGTTTATGGGTGGCGGCCAAAAAAAGAAAAGAGGAGGAGGAGAAAAACTTTTCGAGGTTTTTTGTTAAATCTTTTGTAAAGTGAAAATGAGTAGTGACTTTTTCCTTAACCCCTCTTTAGTGAAAATTGAGATGGGCTTGGCCCATCTCTTCCTTGTTGCTGCGGGTAGGGGCCCCAGATGGGGTACCCGTACCGTTTTCCGTCTCTCGATGTTTAATTGTTCGTTCATGTTTATTTGTGTTCGCGTAAAATAATTACCGTGACCTAATATATTTATTTACGCTCGTAATAAATATATACACGTAATTAATAATAGTTCGTGATTTAATTACGTTCATGATTTCATGATCGCATGTTCGTGATTAATTTTTGTCAAATAATTATTGCGTGCTCGTGCGTAGTAAATACTTATCGTGTTCTAACACGTACATAATACGTAAAACCCTAACACGTAATCGTAATCATGCTATAATAGGAAAGTTTTAATCTAGTATGTACAATCTTAAGGGTACTATTCATGGTAAAAGCATGCGGGTTTTACAACTCTTCCCCCCTAAAAAGAATAATTCGTCCCTGAATTATAGATAAATAAACTAGAAAAGAAGAACATACCCGAATTCAAAACATGAAATGAGGGTAAGAAGCCCGGATAGAATCCTCTGTTTCCCAAGTAGCTTCCCGCTCGGTATGATCCCTCCATAGGATTTTGACGAATGGAATCGTCTTCCTTCTCATGACTCGTTCTTGTCTGTCAAGAACTCGTTCGGGTTCTTCTATAAAAGTGAGATCTTCACGTATCTGTTCCAGTGGATACTGAACCATGTGAAGGGGATGATACTGGTACCCTCTAATGACACATGAAACACATTGTGCACATGCGAAAGATGCGGAGGTAACGCCAATCGGTAAGATACTTCACCGACTCGTTCAATGATATCAAACGGTCCGATGAAACGAGGACTGAGCTTTCCTTTAATCCCGAAGCGTCTAACACCACGTGCCGCGAAACCTTAAGGAAGACGTGATCTCCTACGTTAAAATGTATGTCCCTACGATGCTTATCGGCGTAACTTTTCTGACGTGACCGTGCTTCCTGAAGTTTCTGCTTAGCTACTGCGATCTTTTCATTGGTCATCTCTATGATTTCTGGTCCTTCAAGTGTTCGCTCGCCAACCTGATCCCAGCAGATTGGGGCGCGACACTTTCTGCCATGCAACATCTCGAAAGGAGCACACTTGATACTTGCGTGCCAACTGTTGTTGTATGCAAACTCCACCAAACAGATGTAATCGTCCCAATCACCCGTCCATTCCAACGCACATGACCTCAACATATCTTCCAATGTCTGAATGGTTCGTTCCGACTGTCCGTCCGTTTGAGGGTGAAAAGCCGTGTTAAGCTTACGTTGTGTACCCCAAGCTTTCTGTAGACTCTTCCAAAAGCGCGAAGTGAATCGAGGATCTCTGTCTGAGACGATGCTGGATGGTGCACCGTGGAGTCTCATGATTTCTCTTCTATACTTATCGGCGAGTTTACTTACCGGATCTTCCTTGCGGATCGGTAAGAAATGAGCTGATTTGGTAAGTCGATCTACGATAACCCAAATTGCATCGTGCTTCCTCTTGGTAGGCGGAAGACCAGTAACAAAATCCATGGTGATTTTGTCCCACTTCCACTCTGGAATATCTAATGGTTGAAGGAGACCGCCAGATCGCTGATGCTCGATCTTAACCTGCTGGCAGGTAAGACATTTGGAGACGTAAGTAGCTACATCCTGTTTCATACCACTCCACCAAAAGTACTGCTTGATGTCATGGTACATCTTAGTCGAACCAGGATGTATAGAGAATGGGGAGCTATGAGCTTCAGCTAACAAGGCTTGTCCGAGTTCTTGGTTATCAGGAACACAAAGTCTCGTGCCCTGCCATACGATACCATCTGCATCTACTCTGAATTCTGTCTGTTTCTCCAAATTCTGTACTATTGCCCAAATTTCTCCGTCATCCTTCTGAGCTTCCTTGATCTTAGAGAGTAACTCGGGTTCTACTCTAAGGTTAGCCCAGTAACCGTGCTGTCCATGTACCATGATCTCGATGTCTAGTCGCTCCAAGTTTCTTATGATTTCCTCTTCAATTTTAATGCCGTTGGTCATTCCGGACTTCCTGCTAAGAGCATCTGCTACTACATTTGCCTTTCCGGGATGATACTGTAGATTAATGTCATAATCCTTCAACAGCTCTAACCATCTCCTCTGCCTCATGTTCAATTCACGTTGAGTGAAGATATACTTCAAGCTCTTGTGGTCCGTGAAAATGTCACATGATTCTCCATACAAGTAGTGCCTCCATATCTTCAATGCAAACACAACTGCAGCAAGTTCCAAGTCATGCGTGGGGTAATTTTCTTCATATGGCTTAAGCTACCGTGAAGCGTACGCGATCACTTTCCCATGTTGCATGAGAACACAGCCAAGTCCCTTTCCCGATGCATCACTATAGATTTGAAATCCACCCGTACCATATGGGAGAGTAAGAATAGGTGCAGATACTAGCTTCTGCTTCAGGTCTTCAAAGCTCTTCTCTCGTTCTTCAGTCCAAACGAATTTCTCCCCTTTCCGCATCAGTTTGGTCAATGGTGGTGCTAAGCGGTAAAAGTTCTCCACGAACCTACGGTAATAGCCAGCTAATCCTAAGAAACTACGGACTTCCGTCGCTGATGTCGGCCTTGGCCACTTAGTAATGGCCTCAACCTTCGCTGGATCCATAGTGATTCCTTCTGCTGATACAATGTGACCTAAGAATGCCACCTTGCCTAACCAGAACTCGCACTTGGAGAATTTAGCATATAGCTGCTTCTGGCAAAGAATCTGTAGTACTGTACGAAGATGGTCTTCGTGTTCCTCCTTGGACTTTAAGAAAATCAGGATGTCATCGATGAAGACAATGACGAACTTGTCCAGAAATTCATGGAAGATTCTGTTCATCAAATCCATGAACACTGTTGGAGCATTTGGCAGGCCAAATGGCATAACTACAAACTCGTAGTGGCCATAGCGGGTACGAAAAGCAGTCTTAGCGATATCCTGCTCCTTGACCCGTAGCTGATGATAGCCTGACCTAAGATCAATCTTGGAGAAGTGTTTGGCCCCTTGGAGTTGGTCAAACAGATCGTCAATACGTGGCAGTGGATATCTATTCCGGATAGTAATCTTGTTGAGCTCGCGATGGTCTATGCAAAGACGCATACTGCCGTCCTTCTTCTTAACAAACAAGACCGGTGCGCCCCATGGAGATGCGCTCGGTCGAATGAAACCTCGTTCAAGAAGTTCTTGTAGTTGATCCTTCAGCTCCTTCAGCTCTATGGGAGCCATGCGATAAGGAGCCTTGGAGATTGGTTCAGCTCCTGGAATAAGCTCGATACTAAATTCCACTTCTCGTGAAGGTGGTATGCCCGGAAGTTCTACTGGAAAAACATCTTGGAATTCCGACACTATAGGTTGATCCTGAATTGATGGGGATTCAGCATCCATGTCGTGAACCGTAGCTAGATAACCCTCGCAGCCATGTGATAGTAGTACATGTGCTTGCAGGGTAGATATGATTTGTACAGACCGTCCGGGTATGAACCCATTATGAATGTACTCGGGTGCATTAACATCACCGAAGATAACTCGATATGAATGGCAGTCTATGGTAGCATGATGCTTGGATAGCCAATCCATGCCCAAAATCATGTCGAAGTCATTCATGTCCAGCGGAAGTGCGTCAACAGGTCGAACCTTATCGTCAAATTCTAGGGGAAGACTCTTGTATACATGGGTGATTAATACAGAGTCCCTCAAAGGCGTGGAAATAGTAAGCCTATTTTCTAGTGGCATGGGGAGCATCCTAATGTCTTAGCATAAGCAGTAAAAATAACCGAGTGAGTAGCACCCGTATCGAAAAAACCATATGCAGCTTGACCATACATATACAAGATTCCAATGATGGTACCTGTAGACTTGTTGGCCTGGTCTCGAGATGTCGTGTAGACACGCCCGGTGGTAGGAGGCGGCTTGGAATCAGCATGTCCTGATGTACCCTCCATCTCGCCCTTACGATAATCCTTCATGATATGGCCAGGAAGACCACATTTGAAGCATGCGTCCGTGTTACGGCGACATGGCCCTGGGTGTCTACGGTGGCAAGTAGAGCAAAGAGGATGAGTAAATCCTCCAGCAGGTGCTCTGGCTGGCTGGGAACCTGATAAAACATTTTACATAAGACATGATAATAGGGTACAAAGGACAATGCGGATAATCATAAGATTGAATACCAGTGATAGCTGGACGGCTAGGCTGTGAACCTCTCTGGTTCTGGTCCCTACCGTTTCCATGGTTCCTGGTAGAAGTTTTTGCTAAAGTGTCAGAATATGAGTTATAACACGAAATCATAAGGAAATGCGTAATTATTAGGACCTGCTGCTGTTGGAGTGTCCAGCGTTGTTATGGTAATTATCATTACCACCACGCCTATCCGTAGCAGAACGGTCGTTAGTCTGACCGTTTCGCTTGGGCTGATGAGGTTGCTGCTGAGTAGCCGGCTGAGACCGGTCCCCAGTTTTCTTCCTCTTGTCGGGTCTCTCAGCTTCCCCGAACTCATCTCTCTCCTGCAACATTTCCAGCTTACGTGCTGCATCGGCCACTTGTGCTACCGTATCCAACGGAGCACCTGATAAGTTATTGGCGATCCTTAGATTAAGAGCCCAACGAAAATGTAGTGCTTGCTCTTCAGTGGTGCCTGCAGCTGTTCTCAGGACACCAGGGTAACGAAGAAAGCGCTGCATGAAGTCATTACTGTCTTCGTCAAGTCGCTGTCTAATGGTATAGTATTCCCTCATGAGCCGATTCCTTCCTTCAATGGGAAAAATGTTAGGCGGGGGAGGATAGCCGTCGTTCTGATGAAGGACGTCTTGCATTTCTACATCAGCAGCTGCAAACATTGCCCAGAGATTGTCTGTGTTTGCCATCTGACAGTATAACATAAAACATATGATTAAACAGATCAAAACATAAAATATATATATACATGAAAAAAATTTATACCAAAATTTCAAGAGAAAAATTTTATGCAAGAAAATTTTGTGTATGAATGCATGATGCAGTTTTATGTAAACTTTTGTATGCTCGAGAGTGAACGCCTATGGTCAGTTCACTCAAAACAAAAGACATGGCGAGGGGACGCCTACGGGTCGGTCCCAAATTAAAAAGTTTCGATAAAACACATGCGACTAAATAGGGCCAGTCCTGTACCAACCATTACTTAGTCATAAATCTGCGACAATGACATATATATGTATGCATAAAAATGATGAATGCATGAAAATAACTGTCAGTTCTAGGAAGACCATAGTGACTACCCACTAATCACAGGTCATATTGAGAGCCTACAGGTCGAAGCCTTGGCTCTGATACCATAATTGTAACACCCCATTTTGATAATGGAAATGTCACACGTAATTATGGCGTGTCATCAAAGCATACAAGGAAAAATGTCTAAACATTACATGACCATAAAAGGAAAATACCGGAATCAAACATCGGTAGTCCAAAAGTAAAGCTCATCACACACAAACATAAGTATAGTAATGGAAAGGACTAAACAATGTCCTTAGCAAATGTATTAAAGGAAAGATAATGCATAAAGTAAAGAAAGGCTAGAAAGCTTCCAGTCCATATGCACGTACGCTTAAAGTCTACGAGCGTCCCAGAGTACCTGCCGTTTTGGGAACATAGAAAAGGAAAACGGCTGAGCAATACGCTCAGTGCATGGATGTACAATAAAGCATGAATAGGATAAGCATATAACATATAACAGCGGAAGAAACTAAGTCCCGAGTAATCTGGTTAAATCTTGATAAAATTGGTTTTATAGTTTGAAAAGCCTTATGTTTATCTTGTAAAAACTGTTTATCATATTTTACCATTAGCCAATATAGGTCATGAAAATCCACCGTGCATGAATACTTGGAGGGGTGACCTCATCATGCAAATTAGAGGGGCTGCCTCTAATTTAATATTCTGGTTTGGGTAGGAGGGATCGGCTCCTTGTGAAGGATGCAAGGCACACACCACATTCACCATGAAATACTGACTGAAAACATATAACTAGGATGCACCCATACGCCCCACATGAAAAATATAAAAATATGGCCAAAAGCTGAAGGGACGCCACGAGCAATCACTCCGCCGTGGTGAAGTCATAACATCAGTACCTCTAATGTTATGCTTATGGTACCTCCATAACTAGGTGAAAGTGGTCATGCATGTATATGGCTATAGGTATTCTAAATTAAACATAAGCAAATCAAACACATAACTTATACTACGGGAAAACATTTGGCTGTATACGGGGAATACTAATAAGGAAAGAATGTCCATACTGAAAGGACGGGAATCCGTACCTTATGTCCAGTGAACGAAGAAGACGAACTGAGCTTCCGTATCACTAATGCTACATAAATACATACATGAATAAGTATCTGCTTACTAAATACGTAACTGGTTTTAAGTCATGTCTTAGCTTATTTTATATGTTCTTATCATGTTTTACTGTTTTAAGCCTTAAATTATGTTTATATTATATTATGTCTATTCTGATTAAGTATTTCTGATATTTCATGTATTATTATACTTACTGTGTAATAATAAGTAACTTTCCAAAAATAGCAGGTTTCCTAAAATAGAAAGTTTCCAAAAATAGAAAGTTTTCAAAGAATAGAAAGTTACCAAAAATAGAAAGTTTCCAAAAATAGAAAGTTTCCAAAAATAGCAAGTTACCAAAAATAGAAAGTTTCTAAAAATAGAAAGTTTCCAAAAATAGAAAGTTTCCAAAAACAGAATTACTGCTTAAAATAGATAAGTTTCTAAAAATAGAAAGTTTCTATAAATAGATCAGCTGCCTTAATTAGAAAGTTTCCATATAAGCCCAAGTGTTTTCATGATTATTTTCTAAGTCATATGATATAATGTATAGTTTATTAATTATTTCATGTAATTAAAATAAACTATAGGTTAAAATATTTAATTAAAGTATATCATGTTTTTAATTAAGTAAAGTTAAATACTTAGGTTAAAACATGTATTATTATTTATTAATAATATAACCTAAGTCATGTTAATTAATTAATTATAACCATGGTTTTTAAATAATTAATTAATTATAAGTCTAAAAATATAAAATACTTAGGTTAATAATTTCATGATTTTAATAATTAATATAACCTAAGTCATGTTATTAAATTAATCATGTCATGTTTATTAATTTAATTTTAACATATGATTATAGAAAAAAATAATAATCTTAACATACACCGTGAACCGGATCTTCACCAGGAACCATGAACCGGACATGAAATTGACACCATACCCCGAACCACTTCGGGGTTCCCCTTGTCTTGCTGCTGCCGTGGGACCCACACCAACCAACCAGGACCATATGGTCTCGGTGGTGGTCGAGTAGCCAAACCGAGACCCCCTTGGGGTTCGGTTTAGGCGCCGGCCAAAATAAAACACCCCTAAACCATCCTTTTTTATTTCTCCAAAAGCCATTTTCATGTTAGATCTATGTTTTAATTAGGTTTTAAAAAAAACACATCATGTTCTTAATTATTTAATAGATCAAATCAAAAAGAAAAGGGTTAAAAGAATTTACCGAATGCGTGGATCTAAACAAGGATGAACAAACACGAACACTTGCACCAAAACCAAGATCAAAGATCAAACAAACACCCCCTTGGTGTGTTTATGGGTGGCGGCCAAAAAAAGAAGAGAGGAGGAGGAGAAAAACTTTTCTAGGTTTTTTTGTTAAATCTTCTATAAAGTGAAAATGAGTAGTGACTTTTCCCTTAACCCCTCTTTAGTGAAAATTGAGATGGGCTTGGCCCATCTCTTCCTTGTCGCCGCGGGTAGGGGCCCCACATGGGGTACCCGTACCGTTTTCTGTGTCTCGATGTTTAATTGTTCGTTCATGTTTATTTGTGTTCACGTTAAATAATTACCGTGACCTAATATATTTATTTACGCTCGTAATAAATATATATACGTAATTAATAATAGTTTGTGATTTAATTACGTTCATGATTTCATGATCGCATGTTCGTGATTAATTATTGTCAAATAATTATTGCGTGCTCATGCGTAGTAAATACTTATCGTGTTCTAACGCGTACGTAATACGTAAAACCCTAACACGTAATTGTAATCATGCTATAATAGGAAAGTTTTAATCTAGTACGTACAATCTTAAGGGTACTATTCATGGTAAAAGCATGCGGGTTTTACACCTTTTTTCTATGATTCTCTCTCGCCTTCTTATAAAAGCTCTTCTTGACTTTCCACCTTTAAATGCATCATCATTTTGCTTCGTTGATCGTGTTATGCTTCACGTTGAAGGGAACCTTTCACTTGAGCCTAAGTATGATTCAAATGAAGATGGAAATGTTCATCAAGAGAATTCTCATATCATTGATGTCTCTCCTATCAACTCAAATGACACTTTGTCATCTACTATTTCTTAATTGGCATCTATAGAAATTGATTCCGACTATCAATTCTATTTGAAGCATTGTCTTCTAGAGAACCTAAGGGAAGGATCAAGGCAATAGACAAATGCTCATGAAAGAAAGTGAGTTGAAGTACAGCTCATGGTTGATTGCCACATTTATAACTCGGACTTTGTTTCTCGTCTCTTTTTTTAGGATTTGGTTTTATCTATCTAATACATTGTGTTTGGATTACTAGATGTTTTAATCCTAATTTGTTCATGTTATCGATCTTTCGATATGTATGACTTTGTGCAATTTATGTGTTCGTTAGCTTCTTAGATTTTGGTTAATAGTCTACTTTGGCTTGATAAATCCTTGTCTAAAACTTGGGCTATTAAATGTTGCTGGAAATCCACCATTTTGAAGCCACTGCCCACAATTCTTTAAATATGGGCGGTTCCTTAATGATAAAGAACCGCATCCCTTTTTAAGGAACTGCAGGCTCTGGATTTGACAGAATCTTTGCTTTACACTATTTTCTCTAAATCTTAGTAAACATTGACGAAATTTTTGCTAAAAACCAGCTTTTTCCTAAATTAGCCTACCTAATTTCAATGTTTATCAAAATGAATTTTAACCCATTACTAGTTTGGATCATCCCCTCTCCTTCTTAAACCTCCCTTGGTTGATCTTCTTCATCCTCTAAGCCTTCTTTTAAACCTTGACACACAACCGTGGTCTCCACTAGATTATCAAACTCTTCCAAACCATCCTCATCCAAAAGAAACCTCAAGATTAAGATCAAGTTTCCTAAACTTGGCTCTTCATCCTTTCTTACACCCAAGATTGAGATTTCTCCAATTCTCATTTCTTCATCACCCTCACCACTTCTTGCACCATGTAAGACTAGTTCAACTCATGGTACTAGCCATTCACATGGTTCTAGCTCCTCTTCATTCCAATCTAGGATGAATGAGTTGTCCTCACCCTTCACTCCTAGTCCTCTCTTGGATATGAACCCTCAACCTCTCAAAGCATTCCCTTTGTGAATGAAATTGTTGAGCCTTTGGTTACCTCACCTTTCACTCCACTAAATTCACCCACCTCACCATTGGACACCATGCCTCCTCCCCATCCTCCCTCAAACACTCCACTTTTTGGAGTTCCCATTTCCCATCTCGTGGGTGATCCACACTTATTTGACTTTTTTATGCACAATGGAACCAATTGTCCTTGTTGCTTAAATAATTTCTACCTCATTGATATACTTAGGTTGGAGATGATTAGGGCTAACATTAAGTTGATAAGCTTCTTGTTGAATTTATTTGCTAATCCTCCACCTCCTAGGAGATGAATGATGCGTTTCTAAAAATATATGTTTTAAAAAAAATCAAGCCAAGGAAGTCTACCACATCAAGAACTAGTTTAGCTAAGTTTTTAATAGTTAGTTGTTATTTCTTTTCTTATATTTCCTTTTCCTTCATGAGTTTTTCATGAGGATGCTTTTTGGATGAAGTATTTGTGCGTTTCAACCAATGTGCTCACACTAATCAACTTCAATTTATTTAAAATTAAACCTTAATCTATCACAACCTCTAAAACTTGACTAAAATTGGTTCAAAATGTTATCTAAATATTTTGTAACCCTTTGTCAAGACACGCTTTGTGAGTGTGTTGCCTTTTGTGCAACAAAAGCATATTCTAGTGCTAAAAGAGGTAAAAATCCAAGACTTGCAAAATTTTGAAAGAGTCTTATTTTTTCTCAAAACTTTGTAAAATTGAATTTTCAAGTCCACTGTATGCGGCTCCATAAATGTCGCGCGGCTCCTATATTTAAGGAACCTCAGGTTGTTTTAAAGAACCGCGGACAGCAAGCCTTTTTTTGGCTCGTTTTTGGTCTTTCTTCTTTGACCACAGTCTTTTTCAAGATTCTTTGTTTGCCAATTTTGGCTAAACATTCCTTGAAACCTTTTGTTTTCATTTCAAATCTTGTCTTGTCTACTTTCCTTAAATCCTCTTGTTTTGTGAGTTCTTCTTCTCATCTCTCACAATGTCTAACTCTTCTAATTTTAACCTTGACATCTCTTTGTCATAATCTTCTAAACTTAAAGCTTCTTCTTCTAAGCTTACCAAGAAACCGAAAATCTCAATTCGACCCGTTTGGATCAAGAAGAACAAGGATCATCATGATTTCTATTCTCCCAAACCTTGTAAGACCTCTTCTTTATCTTTTATTGAGTATTGGAATGAGACTTTCTCAATCAATCCAATTACCGGAGAAAGTGAAGCTCTTCCACCACCACCTAAACATTGCAACATACCTCACCTAAATGACCTTTCTTCTTTCCCTAATCTCACTAGGCATTGTGAAAATATTTTTTTTATCCATTATCTCTCTCTCCACCTCCACCTTCTCCTCTTGATGGTCCTCCCCCATCAAACGAATTTGTTTTGCATCATGGAAGCTCGTGTGCTTGTTGTCGATTTCAACAAGTTGAACTTTCTCATGTGTATGACAAGCTAAATTTTCTTGAATTTCTTCTCACTCGACCTCCTCTCAAAGTATTTATTCCCATGAACAAATTTTCGAATGATGCCTCGTCGTCTTATTTTCCCAATTAAAGCACACTTTGTGTTTTAGTTATTTGAGTCAGTAAAAACTTAAGCAATCTTGGAGGATTATCTCTACTAGAGTAGTTTATACCTATGTTGTTTATTTTCCTTTTTTCTTGTTTTAAATATTCATATTGTGTGTATGAATATTTATCTTGTATGTTCTTTCATATTTTTGTAATATGAATGCTATATGTGTTATTTCCTTTCCCGCTAATTCTGTATCCAACATATTGTTAAGGGTTGATCATGGTTAAAATTTACAATTGTTTTTGGGTGATTCCAAAAATTCTAAGTTTCTAACCCTTTGACATATTATCATTTCAATTGGTATGGATGTTTCTTTTCTACCTCTATTCCACCAATTGTACTTTGATTTTGTCAAAACACCCTCCTTGGACATAATTAGCAAATACTTACTTCTAATTTGAGATTTATTTTCTTCCTCCCTCTAAAGTTATTTAGTAGGTAGTGACTATATATACATTGATGTTTCTTTTCTATCTACTAACCTTTATGTAGCATGTCACTTTAGCTCATTCACTAGGTGCCCCAAGCTAGGGGAGTAAGCACCAAGGGGGAGCTACTAGCAAAGTCAATTCTTCTCTTCTTTAAAGACTTGTGCTAACCTTTTTGCTTCGGGATATGGGAGAAATGATATTGATAAACTCGTTAATAATTCGAATAATTTTGTATTTTACATAAATGAGTTTATAGTTTGTCGTAATAAAAAAAGGGGAGATTGTTAATGCAAAGTGATGCCTAAACATTATTAATGTTAACTAATCTTTCTTAGTTTTGATCACGACAAATTAAAAAGACATTTAATGTCAAATACAATCGTAAGACGAATTATTTAACAAACACTATCATCAAGGTAATAATCATTTAAGTATTGCACTAACATATCTTAATCATGATTAGTGATCATAAAAGTGATTAGTCCGAAACTTACATTTTGTCAAATGTGACAAAAGATCTTTTAATAAACTTTCTTTTTAAGAAAATGCTTTGTAAAATGGAAAATGTAAATTTGAACATGGCATATTCCAAATGCCATATGTAACAACCCGCCTAATCATACCACAATATTGGCCGCTTTGCCCGTAGGCTCACGACTTTGCTTTGTAGCCCTCATGTGAGTACTTCCCGGCCGGTCACCCAAGCCAGTACTACTCTCACATGAGTAAGCTTAACTGCACAGTTGCTAAGAACCCCACTTGCAGTAGACCACAAAACGCGTTGTGTCATGGTAAGGTGAATGTTATCTTATGAACCAAGATCTCTCCTGGCCACACGCGATGTGGGATTTGCCTAGGGTGTCACAATCACCCCCCTTAGGGACTCATCGTACTCGATGAGGTTTGCCCCAACATCCCGTACAGCTTAGGAGTGGCTCTGATACCACCTGTAACATCCTGCCTACTCAGACCACAACATTGTCCGCTTTGCCCGTAGGCTCACGGCTTTGCTTTGTAGCCCTCATGTGAGTACTTCCTAGCCAGTCACCCAAGCCTGTACTACTCTCACATGAGCAAGCTTAACTGCACAGTTCCTAAGAACCCACTTGTAGTAGACCACAAAACGTGTTGTGTCATGGTAAGGCGAATGTTATCTTATGAACCAAGATCGCTCCTGGCCACAGCCAATGTGAGATTTACCTGGGGTGTCACACCATTGGATTATCCTTTGAAGGTAAAACTTACCTCAGATATTACTTCCCCACTAAAAGAGAAAAGGGAGCGGAGTCTACTCCCATGGTTCCTCAAATGGCTATGAGGTTCCCTAGTGATAAGGAACCGCAGGCACAATTAAGGAAACGCGCTCATAGAGCCGTTGGCTTTTGTCTGCTATAAATAGTGGATCAAATCTACATTTTCCATGAACCTTTTTGGACACTCTTTCTGCCATCTTTATCTTTTCTAATTCTTAATCATTTGTAAATGATCACTTAATGTGCTAAGTATGTTTTTTGATCTTCTTCTTTACCTTGTCCAAAGAGAAGATAACTCACAAACTTGTGATGTGATTAAAGATGAAGCTTTGATGAAGATCCTCCTTCTTTAGATCTATTCATATTCATCATTTTTATTTAAGTCTTGTGTATATCCAATGTATTTGTGTATACTTGGATTAGTTGTGTTAATCCAATGTATTTGTGAATAATTGGATTAGTCTTGTGTAAATTCATTGTATATGTGTATACTTGGATTTGTCTTGTGTGGATCCAAGTTACATGTGTATACTTGGATTTTTTTATTGAGTTGTAAAGTGTTGTGTGTTAGTTCTCGCTAAACTTCAAAGTGATTTGTGTTTGCGTCTTATGAGTTCTAACTTAGCTTCAAAGTGAAGAGTTGTGGAGATTGGTTCTAGCTTTCGATTAGAACTCGACATCTAGCCTTGTGTCAGAAAAGAAGATGGGCGACGAAGATTGGTTCTAGCTTTCGATTAGAATTCGACATCTAGCCTTGTGTCGGAAAAGAAGATGGGCGACGAAGATTGGTTCTAACTTTCGATTAGAACTCGACATCTAGCCTTGTGTCGGAAAATGGTGAAGTAGGCGACGTGTGTAGATTGGTCCTAGCTAAGATTATGTCTCGACATTTAGCTTATTGTCGGAAAATAATGTAAGCAATGTTGTAAGGTTTTCTCCGCCAAGAAGGGAACTTGTGGATATAGTGGAAATCTCGAGTAAGGTGTACTCGAGGAGTGGAGTAGGAACGAAGATAGAGCTTCGTTTCCGAACCACTATAAATCTTGGTGTCTTCCTATTAGTTTGCTTTTTTCCTTACTCTTTACTTACTTTCATTACTACATCGCATACAACAACTACTTGTCATTGTTAATGCATTATAATTAAACCTAATCATTATGCAACTAGCTTTCAAGTAAAAGGTAGTTTTGTGACAAACCTAATTGAAAGAAATTTTAATTAGGACATAAACAGAAGCGAAACTATTCAACCCCCACCCCCTTCTAGTTTCTACAAACACAAATTAGCACCGCCTAAATGAGCATTAGACACATATTTTTCAAGACCATACAACTTACTACTGCTAACAACATAATCATTAAACTTAACAGGCATCTTAGTAGATCTTTCAGACCTCCTAACCTACTGTTGCACTTGACTACTTTTATCTAGCACCCCATTTTGAACATTCAAACCAGAATTAGGAGAAGGAACATTGCCCTTAGAAGAAGTATTATCATTTATAGATGTCCAGTGTCATCTCTACCATCAAGTCAACTCTGGGCAAAGATGAAACATTGCCATCATCATAAGATGTGTCAAGAACTCTCCCTTCATCATAAGGACTAGAAGTAAGGCCACTAGTATGTTTTTCATTGAAAAATTTAAAGAATCAACATTTTTAGAAGACGAATCTGTATTAATAACTGAAAGAGACTCATTCATTTTGAAAGAAAAAATAGTTTCATAAAATTTTAAATCTAAAGAAAAAGAAACAATTTTGGACTCAAGACTATAAACTTGGTATGCCATTTTAGAAGTAGAAAACCCAATTAAAACACACTTCTCAGATCTAGAAGAAAACTTGTCAGAATTGTTTAAGAAAAAAGAAAAATAGAGGCAACAAAAACTTTTCAAATAAAAGAGTTTAGGTTTGATATTATACACAAGCTCAAAAGGAGATTTGTCATTGAAAATAGAAGAGGGCAACTTGTTTAGAAGATAAGCATCAGTCAAAACACAGAGTCCACATAAACAAAGAAATACCGCTTTGGAATAAAACAAACTTCTAGAAACATTTAACAAATGTATGTGCTTTCTCTTAGCTATACCATTTTGCTGAGGAGTATAAGCACAAGAGGTATGATTAATTACACCAAGACTGTCAAACAAATGAGCCATTTTTTATTAATAAACTTAGTGCCATTATTAGAGCTTAGTCTTAATGTTACATTTAAACTGATTCAAAATCAAATTGATAAAGCTTATACCATGATTATAGACTTCATCTTTAGTTTTAATCAAATAAATCGAAACAACCCTAGTATAATCATCAACCACAGTTAAAAAAATATCTAAACCCAACCTTATTAATAACCTTATAAGGACCCCAAACATCAAAATAAACTAATTCATCAAGTTGAGTGGTCTTATGATAACTCAAAGGAAATGGCTCCCTAGTCTGCTTAGCCTTATGACAAAAATCACAAGAAGAAATAAAAGAATTCTTAGTGAACTTAAGATCATCACAACACATTTATAGCTTGATCAGAGGGGTGACCAATCTTAGAGCGCCACAAAGACTTAGAAACATGACAAGCAATATTCATATTACCTACACTATGACAAATAGCAAGAGAGTCAAATAAATATAGGCCACAATTCTCACTACCAGTCCCCATAATTTGATTGACATGCAAATCCTAAATATAACATTTAGTCTTAGAAAAACCAAGAAACGTCTTACTATCTCTGATTAACTTGTTAATAGACAAAAGACTAATACGGTACTCAAGAACCACTAAAAAATCAAACAACACAATTTTCTTAGAAAGCCTAAGATTTTTAACATATTTATTTTAGCAATAATACCATTTGGATGACCAACAACTAAGTTTAAATATGAAATATCAATGACTCTAGACATATTTTTATAGACACCATCATTTTCCGATTAGCTCCTGAATCCATGATCCATTGCAAATTAATTTTACACAACACATAATTTATTATTATAAAAATTTGAAATTAGCATTGAAGAACACCTTGTTATTCATAAAATTACAACTACCAGCCATATCGGTCTGCATACTTTCAGATGGAACCTCACTGATAAGATGCATTAACTTCATCATCTGATCACTACTGAAAGTAAAAATGGTACCACTTTCACTAGATCAAGTAGCAATATTGTCATTATAAGCCTTAGGCTAAGCAGGAGAAGTATTCTTAACATAACTAGGAGGATAACCAATAATATCAAAACATCTATCAACAATATGACCAATCTTACCATAATTCTTACATGACAAATTAGGATTAGGACCCGTGTTAATAGAGTTATTATTACCTATTTAGAATTATCAAATCTCTTGTTGTTATTACTGTTATTATGATACCAACCATTAGACTTAACAACAAATCCAGAGACCTGAGGTTTGACAGATGTACCAGCAGAGGAAGAGGTAATGCCTCTATGAGACTCTTCTCTATATATAATAGAAAAAGCATCATTAACCTCAGGAAGAGTATCTTTAGACAAGAGACTACTTCTAATAGGTTAATACACATCATTAAGACCCATGAGAAATTGAATAATATCAAATGCACTCCACAAGGAATTAAGCTTATGATAATACTTAGATACAGTCAATTCACCTTGTTTAAAATATGAACTTTATTTAACACAATAAGAATAAGAGAACCATCAAGTTTATGATAAGTTTCCTTTAATTTAGTCAAAACTTCACTAGCATATTTAGAGAAAACCCGACGAACAAACAAGTCTTTAGAAACAGGGTTGGAAATCCAAGAAAGCACAATAGAATTACATCTATATCATTGATTAGAAAAAGGTTCACTGTAGCATATATGTTCTTAGTACAAGTACCCTCAACAAACCCAATTTTATTTCTTATAATTAAAGGTAATTTCATAGTAGCAACCCATTTCTATAATTTTCAGTACTAGTTAAATTCACAGTCAAAATAGTACTAGAATTGAAATCACTAGTATGAAGATACAACACATTACTAACATCAAGACTGCTAATCAAAACAGGATCACTAGTAGACATGATAAGAAAACGCTAATAAAACACACAACAAAGAACTGATAGAAAAGGAACTTGATCAAAGTCAACTAAGTTTCCAGGCTTCTAAAACACTCAAAGGTGTCAGTTCAAGGGCAAGATAGAGATCAAGGATCATAACCATGAAAAGAAAGGAAAGAAAAACAAGAACAATCAAGAATCAAATAATCACACAAAAATAAGAATCATAATAAACAGATAAATCAAACAATATGAACAAGAAATAAAGACAAGATATAAAGGAGAGCAAGGTGTTACATAACACACAATCCAAGAACGTAGCGAAACCAGTCTGTTATCCCTGTATTCACTTAGTCTAGGGAATAACAGATCACAAAACCCAACAATCTACCACAAATCACCAAATCTTAACACGACCCTTAAGATACAACACCTAGAACACCAAAAACACCTCAAGAACACAAAACCTCCAAAATCTAAATTAGGGTTTCAAGAAACCCTAATTAAAATATATAAAAATATAGCAATTAACCACCAATTACTCATAACACCACCCCTAGTTGATCAAAAAATGCTTGAGAATCAAGATCCAGAAAAATCCCAAATCTTAAAACCCAAGAACCAAGATCCACTCAATCAAGACCAACCAAGTCACTAATACCATGTAAAAACAATGGTATTAACGTGAACCCAACCAACCTCCCCTTAATTCACTTACAATCGATTCAATGTTTACAACTTACGAAAACCAGAAACAAGATTGATCACATATGATCAATCAATAAAACACTAAGAACTACAAGATCAAAAGAGTTTGATCAATATTGAATCACAAGATCAAATGGGACGAGATGAACAAACTATCAGCTATGTGAAAGAATGAAAGCCTAGCTCCAAGTTTAGAGCATAAATACACCAACACTTAGCCATAATTGCACCATAAGTCCTTGCACAACTAAAGCTTAAGAAACTGGAAAGAAACTTATATCAAGGGTTAGAAAGTTATAAACTTAGAAATATAAGTCCCTCATAGTTTATAACATGAAAAACTTGTAATTTCAATAGTTATTTACCATAATACAACGTGTTAAGAACGTTTTGACATCTAGATCCACAAACATTATAGTTAACAGAACTATTTTTATATAAAAAAGGTGAGCGACGCAACTTGTTACTTGTTTATTTTTTGTTTATTTTCTCTTATTATAAATAGTAATTATTGGATAAAGATGTTTCTTTGAATATCTGAGGAAAATATAGAAGATTGTTAAAAAAAATAAGAATTCTTTAAAATCCATGTTTCATGCTCAACTAAGCATCTCTAACAAAAAAATGATAATAAAACTAATATATAGAGAAAATTCTCAATGAGGTTCATTGCCATAATCGAATTTCTTTTAAAAATCTTAAATTTTTTGTCTTGCCCATTTTAATCTAGGGCTACAAAAAGATTCAAGGCAATCGTGTGCAAAGTGCGTCACATGACGTTTTTCATCCTTCGCTGCCTTATTTTAGGGGCAACCAGTCAGTGTTACCCTACTTTTTCGTACCTTTTTTTGACACTTGTCAAAATTTTGCGTTTGTTGCCCTATTTTTTTACCCTTGGCCGGAAAAAAATGCAATAAACATTAGACGTTATTGAGAATTAGCCCTAAAATATATTTAGTGAAACTACCATCACGTATTTTATGATTATTAACGTGTTTTTAGACACTAACTTTTGCTTCTATAATTACTTGATAGAACTGTCAAACTGTGTAATTTCCCATATCACATAATGAAATCCTAATACGGTATATATACAGTGTAATGACTAGACGGGCTTGTCCCACAATAAGTAATCTAGGCTATTACAATAATCCATTAACAGCCCCCCGTAGGTGGAGCGGGAGAGCATCGAACGCTCAAACTGTAATGAAACTCATCAAATAAAGCAGAAGGAAAATCCTTGGTGAAAATATCGGCATACTGATAGCGTGAAGGAACATGTAAAACACGAACATGTCCAGCAGAAATCTGATCACGAACGAAGTGAATGTCAATCTCAATATTCTTCGTGCGTTGGTGTTGCACGGGATTGGCAGACAAATAGACAACACTAACATTATCACAGTAGACAATGGTAGCAGAATGTAATGGATAATGAAGCTCCCGAAGAAGGTTGCGTAACCAAGAAGTTTCAGCAACTGCATTGGCAACACCTCGATACTCAGCCTCGGCACTTGATCGAGACAATGTATATTGTCGCTTAGAGGACCATGATAGTAAATTATTTCCAAGAAAAACACAATAACCTGAGGTGGATCGACGTGTAGCTGGATACCCTGCCCAATCGGCATCTGACTAAGCAACCAAAGAAGAAGTCGAGGAGGAGTAAAGTTGAAGGCCATTATCTAGGGTACCACAAACATTGCGTAAAATCCGCTTAAGGGCAGCAATATGTGGTTCTCTAGGGTCATGCATAAAAAGACAAATCTGTTGAACCGCATATGCCAAATCATGTCTAGTGAAAGTAAGGTACTGCAAAGATCCAGCAAGACTCCGAAAGAGAGTCGGATTAGAAACAGGGGTACCATCGGCCCCTAACTTGGACTCTGTATCAATAGGAGTCCGACAAGGGTGACAATTGCGCATACCAGCACGCTCAAGAACATCCACTACATACTTTTTCTGACAAAGAAACATCCCTTGGTTGGTACGAGTGCTAGAGATGCCCAGAAAATAGTTTAGCGGGCCAAGATCCGTCATGGAAAACTCCGCATGTAAAGAGGCAATAATCCGCTGTAAAAGTGCTGTAGAAGAGGCGGTCGATAATATATCATCAACATATAGCAGTAAGTATGCAATATCCGATCCCTGCTTATAAATAAACAAAGAAGAATCACATCTACTGTGGCAAAACCCAATACGAGTAGCATAACTCGCAAATCTCTGAAACCAAGCACGGGGTGCCTGCTTAAGGCCATATAAAGACCTCTGAAGAAGACACACATGATCAGGACAACTAAAGAGATTCCTATTTTAATATTGAGAAATATAAAATAGTGAATCGAAAAGAGTTTAGGATAGAACCGGGAAGAAGGGAACACGGAATCACGGTTCGTCAAAAGTCATCAAGAGTGTGTCTTTGAAGCTCTAATCCCTACATATGATAGAAAGAAAGTAAGAAACACCACGGGGCTCCCCCCTACACTTATGGTGAAAACAGGAAAGATAGATAGATAATTGGGTTGCCTCCCAAAAAGCGCTTGTTTTTGTTAACCGAGTCACGAGCCTGACTCGTCCCCGAATTAAATGGTCCATGGGGAAGCCTCGAATGTAATACCGGGATCAAAGACCTTGTCCTCGTTCCCGGAGGACATCAACAAAGGAGAGGCGGGGGGGATAAGTCTTGAAAGGGAGAAAGGTCCTTTCAACATACGTATAGTATGTAAAATCAGGATCCACGGGAGGTGGGGTGGGTAAAGTAAGCAAATTGTCCTCCCCCAAAGACAATGGATGCTGAGCAAGCGGCAAAGCCGTATTGTTATCAATCATAGCATAATCAATGTCACCTCCCGGGTCAAAGCACTCATCCTCCGAGATAGTGGCTAAAGGGGAGGATGAAAGGTGCTCGGGAGGGGGACTTGGGTCAATACTTTCAAGTAGCAAATTATCAAAAATAATATCCCCCTCCATGTCATTGTCATCATTACCTGGTGGTATGGAGTGAATGTCGATTTCTTCCAGCAAGGGGTCATTATCTTCAACGGGAGGAATAGATGGAGGCAAAGACTCGGAAAGAGGAGGAGAAGTCAACGCTTCGATTTGAGCAATAAGAAGTTGCACTTTCTGTAATCTATCGTGAAGAAGCACGTCTTCCACCTCATCCACAAGATCATGTTCATCGGTGAACTTCTCGTAAACCGGAGAGAATAAATCGTCGTCACCCGCATCTCCCGGTGGAGATTGAGAAATTTCAAAAGTGAAATTCTCATAGCTTGGAGAAAAATCGTCATCATTAGGATCGACCTCTTCCGTAAAAGCAACGTCGTCCTCAAGCTCCATAGCAGCCGGTATGTCACAAACCTCATCATCAAACAATTTATCAAGACCAAACTCACTAAGCTCACTCAATGTATCACAATCCTTAGACACGTTTGGAATATCGAGAGGAGGGATAACAATCGCACTAGGACATTGAGCAGTAAGGTCATTCCAAGAAATAGTAGGCTCATCGTCATCATCATCATAATAGTATGGATACACCGGGGGAGGAGTATAAGTCTCGATATTCGATATTTGCTCAGGCCGTTGATCCTCTTGATATTTTTCGATGATCTAGTTGAAAGCTTCTTGAAGTTGTTGACCTTGCTTAGCAAGAGTAGCCCATTGTTCGTGGGAGCTCAAATGTTCGAAGGAGGGTTGATGATCGATGATGTGTTGTGGGGGTTCAAATTGTTGAAAACCTGAATTATAGCATGGTTGTGGCTCATAGTAGTTCATCGGTTGAGAAGAATTAGAAACCGGGTTTGGTTCATAATAATCCATCGGTGAAGAAAATTGAGGACACGGATCTGGCTCATAATAATTCATTGGTTGACAATAAGCGGTATCGTGAGGACCCCCACAGTTGTTGCAAAACGGTTGAGGAGAAAGACTGGGTGCGTCTTGTAGATAGCTATTATCATTGTCATAATTGTACCCCGGTTCTTTCCCGTGACCATACGGGTACTAAACCGGGCACGAAACATGCCAATGAGAATCGCTTCCACAATAGATGCACGGGGAAAGAGTAGGTGGGTTAAAAAAGGATGAATTAAGTGAGTGGCAAAAAGGATAAAATCGTGGTATTAATTATGTATCTTTGATGTCGTTTCCGCACCGCTCACATGTACACCACTGACAAGAGTCGTTCCCGTACAATCGTCTCCCACACCCGACGCAATGGACATAAAAATCCATAAAGAAAATAGATAAACAAGAAGAATATTTTTGGTGCAAAAACTTTGAAAAAAGAAATGCTTTTTAAGATTTTTCCAATGTGTTTGTATTTTTTTGAAAATTTTAGACACGAAAAATAACGTTCACAAGTGAACGGATCCCAAAAGCCAACGCGTCTCTCACAAAAAACCGTTAATCTTCACGAAAAGAACCGGCAGCGGCGCCATTTAAAATTAGGATTTACTAGTTGAAAAGTTCATTTTCTCGGTGTCTAATCGAATTGATTTCTGTTTAAATGTGTGACTCAATTGTTTTTGGTTAAGAAAAAGGGAAGTTGATTATCTATAACTAATTAAAAAGTAAATGCGAAAAGTATTTACAAATAAACTAAAGATAAGTACAAATAATAAAAGTAAAACAAGATGAATATTAAAAATTAAAAGTTAAAACGATATTAAAACGAATATTAAAACAAATAATAAAACGAAATTCAAAGCGAAACAATTAATAAAAATAAAACTAAAGGACGAAATTAACTATCGACTCGAAAATTAAGTTTACTAAATGAAAAAGGAGAGAATAAAACTAAAATGGTACTTTAAAGCTAAACGAGGAAAAACCTAAAGCGGGTACCAGATAAAAGATAAAACTTGAACTTTACGAAAAAATATTAATACAAAAAATCGACGAAAAATTCAACTAAAAATACGTAACTTTCAGAAATAAAATCGGAACAACTTTCAGATAAAACTGAACAATTACGGAACAATACTATTAAATAAGCAAGCAGGCAGGCTAGCTGCTGGAAGCAGCCAGCCTAGCTGCTCACTTTTGGCGCTAAATGAAATGAAGCATGCATGCATGCTGGTCCATCGTAATGTAAATTCATTTCCATCGCAATGTTATTTCATTTCCATCGCAATGTGTATAAGAAAAAAAAACTTATCGCAATATGGCATGTAAACCATCGCAATATATTAAATAAAAACTGTCGTAATATGTTAATAAAAATATAACTGTCGAAATATTAAACAAAAATTCTATCGGAATGTCTAAAAAAAAATAAAAACTATCGGAATAACTAAAGTACTAAAATCTATCGGAATGTGGCTGTCAAAATTTGGGCAGCACTTCGTCGCAATATACCTTAAACTCCGTCGGAATATGCGATCGCAATGAGCGATCGCAATCCCGATCGGAATAAGGGGGATGGTGCAAATGATCGCAAAGTAGAACCACAAGGGTTATTGCGATACAAACAAGCAGTAAATCCGTCGGAATGTGTATTACCCTCAATATTGCGATGAACACCAACAAATCCAAAAATGGAGATAAGCAAAAATCTCAATAAGCACTTTCAATAAGCACACTAAACCAAAACTTGAACAACTTAATAAGCATAAATTTGAAAGCTTTTAAAAGACGAAATTCATAAACTTTATAAAAACACAAAATAAGAAAACAAAATAAGCAAACTTTAAAGGTATACAAACTTTTTAGAAAACTTTAAAATCAAATAAGCTAAACACAAAATAAGCCAATAAGATTGTCAAACTTATAGCTTAATTCGTATAAAAGCTTAGATGGAAAGAAAAAGATGAACTTTTTAATCAAACATCACAATTAAATAAAAAAGCATAAAGATTTCGGATAAAAGATGAATCAAGATCAAGAAAGGTAGAATAAGATTAAGATTAAGACAAGAATTAAACTATCAAAAGTAAAGATTTGATTAAAAACATGAAAGGAAGATAAAAGATTGGGATTCTAGTGAGAGAAACTGTCACTTTCTCTCTCTAGAATCTCCTACAAAAATGAAAGGAAAACTAAACTAACTAAAAACTAACCAACCCCCCTAAATGAGTTTAGGAGGGTATTTATAGGAAATGGGGAGGTGCATGTGTTGCCTCCTCTTTCTTTCTTTCTTCACGTCTTCTCGTCTTTTAAGTTCTTCGACTTTATCGACTTTGTCTCGGGATTAATTAAACTCGTCTTATAATTTATTTATTTATTAGACTCGAGCTCTTCGGCTTTTAGTAAACTTCCGTCTTTTGACTTTTTCTTCGATAAATCTTCAGAATTGGTCTTGGACTTCCTTTCTTTTTGCACTCTTGATTTCTTGACTTCGTCTTTCGTCTTTTTCTTCGATAAAAGCCCGTGAATGCCCGTGTTTTCTCCACTTTTCACCTTTTCGTCCTAAATCACAACAAAAACACAAACCACGCATAATTCCGACATAAATGACATAAAATACACGTTTTGGCTCGGTTATTATTGTAATTAAGTGGTAAAAGGATGGGTGTTTTCACACCTATCAAATCCCCTACACTTAACCATTGCAATGTCCTCATGCAATGCATTAGTTACAAAGCACGATTACACTTTTCATTATAATCAATCCATCTTGGCCTTTATTAAAGAGATAGAAAATTACAAAACAAGTAAAGAAATCAAAAACATACCTTCGGGTTTTAAAAATGTCATGAATGATCATCATCCTCAAGTTTTCACTTTCTCCAAACCAAGCTTAAAAACGAGATCATTGCTATTATAAGTTAGCAAACTAACACGAACTCATGTGGGCCAATTATTTACTTAGACTCCCTTATTCCTAAGTGTATCTCTTATATTTTATTGTTGTCTTGAATGATCACGAGGATGCATTGTTGACTTATTTCGATAGTTTATTAGGCTGAAAATAAAGTGGGACGATTTAATCAATAGTTAGCTAAAGGACAAAATCTTTTAAAACTGCTTCTCGGGACCTCAAAAAGTTCATATCTTGGCATAACTCGCTTCGCAATTTGAGACCTTTCTCGGTCTGATATTTGGCAGCGACTTCATACTTCAAATCTTGAGAGACGTTCATGAAATAATGGTCTTCTCTTCATAATAGGAATTTCTTCACTTGAAATTTTGAGAGATTCTTCATAAATGGACCACGACTTCTTCATTTTTCTCCAATCTTTATTTTGGATTTTGATATACAACGATCCGCCTCCTTTTTGGACTTGGATCTATTTATCCTCATACCTTGTTAGGGCCTTTTTTGGATAGACTTCTCCATGATCTTTTGGGGAGTATTTGCTTTTCGTCGTGTGTCTCGATCCTTCATATTGATTTTTGATAAATGATTCTTCACATCACTTGGGATCTTTAGCAACAAAATGTAGCCCTCATGCCTTGTTAGGGCCTTTTCGGACTCGCCAATTTTTGCATCCCGCTTCAATAAGTTATGCCTTGGCTATGAACTCTAATCCATACCGAGCAACTTTTAAACGATCTTGGGCTAGAAGCTAAGTAACTTTTCAAATCGTACAACCTTATTTATTGCAGATAAATTTATTAACAAGCGATGGGAGAATAGGCTCATAATTAACTCACATAAATTCACGAAAGAATACCAAACTTATAATTGACTCTATCATCTCTCGTTCTCCACAATTTAAAATCTCAAGTAATGAGACTCGTGGATGCTTAGCCTATTAAATCAAAGTTTTGGGTTTTCGAGTCGCCTATAGGATCTTGCAAACTCTTAGACTTTTTCAAGTTTAGAAATCGCATTTTAAAGTTCCCTTGATAAACGACTCTCTAGGATCAATTATAGGAACTTGCGCGTTTTATAGCTCCCTATATAAAAGCCTAGCAAAACTTGACTTAAACACGTTAAGGATACTAGCTAGAGTAAACTGAGACAAGTAAACTCGGGTTGAGTCAAAAGATTCACAACGTTTGAAAATTTAAAACCACTTTATTAAAAATTTATTCTAATAAGGAAAGAAAATAACTATACAAAGGTAAAAACAACTATACAACTAGGCCAAAATAGATTAAAAATTTTGAAAAATGTCGAAAAATCAACTTTTCCGGTTAAAATGAGGACAAATACAAGGAAAATGCCACTTAACTTCGATCGAAGTCCCCCTACACTTAATATAAACATTGTCCTCAATGTTTAAGCATGTTGGAGTAAACTCCCCTACACTTAGGACATTGTGCACGTTGTTTAAATCTTGCTAAGGAAGAGACAACTAAAGAGATTCCTATTTTAATATTGAGAAATATAAAATAGTGAATCGAAAAGAGTTTAGGATAGAACCGGGAAGAAGGGAACAAGGAATTACGGTTCGTCAAAAGTCATCAAGAGTGTGTCTTTGAAGCTCTAATCCCTACATATGATAGAAAGAAAGTAAGAAACACCACGGGGCTCCCCCCTACACTTATGGTGAAAACAGGAAAGATAGATAGATAATTGGGTTGCCTCCCAAAAAGCGCTTGTTTTTGTTAACCGAGTCACGAGCCTGACTCGTCCCCGAATTAAATGGTCCATGGGGAAGCCTCGAATGTAATACCGGGATCAAAGACCTTGTCCTCGTTCCCGGAGGACATCAACAAAGGAGAGGCGGGGGGATAAGTCTTGAAAGGGAGAAAGGTCCTTTCAACATACGTATAGTATGTGAAATCAGGATCCACGGGAGGTGGGGTGGGTAAAGTAAGCACATTGTCCTCCCCCAAAGACAATGGATGCTGAGCAAGCGGCAAAGCCGTATTGTTATCAATCATAGCATAATCAATGTCACCTCCCGGGTCAAAGCACTCATCCTCCGAGATAGTGGCTAAAGGGGAGGATGAAAGGTGCTCGGGAGGGGGACTTGGGTCAATACTTTCAAGTAGCAAATTATCAAAAATAATATCCCCCTCCAGGTCATTGTCATCATTACCTGGTGGTATGGAGTGAATGTCGATTTCTTCCAACAAGGGGTCATTATCTTCAACGGGAGGAATAGATGGAGGCAAAGACTCGCAAAGGGGAGGAGAAGTCAACGCTTCGATTTGAGCAATAAGAAGGTGCACTTTCCGTAATCTATCGCGAAGAAGCACGTCTTCCACCTCATCCACAAGATCATGTTCATCGGTGAACTTCTCGTAAACCGGAGAGAATAAATCGTCGTCACCCGCATCTCCCGGTGGAGATTGAGAAATTTCAAAAGTGAAATTCTCATAGCTTGGAGAAAAATCGTCATCATTAGGATTGACCTCTTCCGTAAAAGCAACGTCGTCCTCAAGCTCCATAGCAGCCGGTATGTCACAAACCTCATCATCAAACAATTTATCAAGACCAAACTCACTAAGCTCACTCAATGTATCACAATCCTTAGACACGTTTGGAATATCGAGAGGAGGGATAACAATCGCACTAGGACATTGAGCAGTAAGGTCATTCCAAGAAATAGTAGGCTCATCATCATCATCATCATAATAGTATGGATACACCGGGGGAGGAGTATAAGTCTCGATATTCGATATTTGCTCAGGCCGTTGATCCTCTTGATATTTTTCGATGATCTAGTTGAAAGCTTCTTGAAGTTGTTGACCTTGCTTAGCAAGAGTAGCCCATTGTTCGTGGGAGCTCAAATGTTCGAAGGAGGGTTGATGATCGATGATGTGTTGTGGGGGTTCAAATTGTTGAAAACCTGAATTATAGCATGGTTGTGGCTCATAGTAGTTCATCGGTTGAGAAGAATTAGAAACCGGTTTGGTTCATAATAATCCATCGGTGAAGAAAATTGTGGACACGGATCTGGCTCATAATAATTCATTGGTTGACAATAAGCGGTATCGTGAGGACCCCCACAGTTGTTGCAAAACGGTTGAGGAGAAAGACTGGGTGCGTCTTGTTGATAGCTATTATCATTGTCATAATTGTACCCCGGTTCTTGCCCGTGACCATACGGGTATTGAACCGGGCACGAAACATGCCAATGAGAATCGCTTCCACAATAGATGCACGGGGAAAGAGTAGGTGGGTTAAAAAAGGATGAATTAAGTGAGTGGCACAAAGGACAAAATCCTGATATTAATTGTGTATCTTTGATGTCGTTTCCGCACCGCTCACATGTACACCATTGACAAGAGTCGTTCCCGTACAATCGTCTCCCACACCCGACGCAATGGACATAAAAATCCATAAAGAAAATAGATAAGCAAGAAGAATATTTTTGGTGCAAAAACTTTGAAAAAAGAAATGCTTTTTAAGATTTTTCAAATGTGTTTGTATTTTTTCAAAAATTTTAGACACGAAAAATAACGTTCACAAGTGAACGGATCCCAAAAGCCAACGCGTCTCTCACAAAAAACCGTTAATCTTCACGAAAAGAGCCGGCAGCGGTGCCATTTGAAATTAGGATTTTACTAGTTGAAAAGTTCGTTTTCTCGGTGTCTAATCGAATTGATTTCCGGTTAAATGTGTGACTCAATTGTTTTTGGTTAAGAAAAAGGGAAGTTGATTATCTATAACTAATTAAAAAGTAAATGCGAAAAGTATTTACAAATAAACTAAAGATAAGTACAAATAATAAAAGTAAAACAAGGTGAATATTAAAAATTAAAAGTTAAAACGATATTAAAACGAATATTAAAACAAATAATAAAACGAAATTCAAAGCGAAAGAATTAATAAAAATAAAACTAAAGGACGAAATTAACTATCGACTCGAAAATTAAGTTTACTAAATGAAAAAGGAGAGAATAAAACTAAAATGGTACTTTAAAGCTAAACGAGGAAAAACCTAAAGCGGGTACCAGATAAAAGATAAAACTTGAACTTTACGAAAAAATATTAATACTAAAAATCGACGAAAAATTCAACTAAAAATACGTAACTTTCAGAAATAAAATCGGAACAACTTTCAGATAAAACTGAACAATTACGGAACAATACTATTAAATAAGCAAGCAGGCAGGCTAGCTGCTGGAAGCAGCCAGCCTAGCTGCTCACTTTTGGCGCTAAATGAAATGAAGCATGCATGCATGCTGGTCCATCGTAATGTAAATTCATTTCCATCGCAATGTTATTTCATTTCCATCGCAATGTGTATAAGAAAAAAAAATATCGCAATATGGCATGCAAATCTATCGCAATATATTAAATAAAAACTGTCGTAATATGTTAATAAAAATAAAACTGTCGAAATATTAAACAAAAATTCTATCGGAATGTCTAAAAAAAATAAAAACTGTCGAAATAACTAAAGTACTAAAATCTATCCGAATGTGGCTGTCAAAATTTGGGCAGCACTTCGTCGCAATATACCTTAAACTCCGTCGGAATATGCGATCGCAATGAGCGATCGCAATCCCGATCGGAATAAGGGGGATGGTACAAATGATCGCAAAGTAGAACCACAAGGGTTATTGCGATACAAACAAGCAGTAAATCCGTCGGAATGTGTATTACCCTCAATATTGCGATGAACACCAACAAATCCGAAAATGGAGATAAGCAAAAATCTCAATAAGCACTTTCAATAAGCACACTAAACCAAAACTTGAACAACTTAATAAGCATAAATTTGAAAGCTTTTAAAAGACGAAATTCATAAACTTTATAAAAACACAAAATAAGCAAACTTTAAAGGTATACAAACTTTTTAGAAAACTTTAAAATCAAATAAGCTAAACACAAAATAAGCCAATAAGATTGTCAAACTTATAGCTTAATTCGTATAAAAGCTTAGATGGAAAGAAAAAGATGAACTTTTTAATCAAACATCACAATTAAATAAAAAAGCATAAAGATTTCGGATAAAAGATGAATCAAGATCAAGAAAGGTAGAATAAGATTAAGATTAAGACAAGAATTAAACTATCAAAAGTAAAGATTTGATTAAAAACATGAAAGGAAGATAAAAGATTGGGATTCTAGTGAGAGAAACTGTCACTTTCTCTCTCTAGAATCTCCTACAAAAATGAAAGGAAAACTAAACTAACTAAAAACTAACCAACCCCCCTAAATGAGTTTAGGAGGGTATTTATAGGAAATGGGGAGGTGCATGTGTTGCCTCCTCTTTCTTTCTTTCTTCACGTCTTCTCGTCTTTTAAGTTCTTCGACTTTATCGACTTTGTCTCGGGATTAATTAAACTCGTCTTATAATTTATTTATTTATTAGACTCGAGCTCTTCGGCTTTTAGTAAACTTCCGTCTTTTGACTTTTTCTTCGATAAATCTTCAGAATTGGTCTTGGACTTCCGTTCTTTTTGCACTCTTGATTTCTTGACTTCGTCTTTCGTCTTTTTCTTCGATAAAAGCCCGTGAATGCCCGTGTTTTCTCCACTTTTCACCTTTTCGTCCTAAATCACAACAAAAACACAAACCACGCATAATTCCGACATAAATAACATAAAATACACGTTTTGGCTCGGTTATTATTGTAATTAAGTGGTAAAAAGATGGGTGTTTTCACACCTATCAGTACCAACATGAAAATGTGTGGCCATGGGGTGGGTTGAAGATGGATTGGGTCGTTGCTCGGTCACGGATGTGGTTGGGGCAGTAGGTTGTGTGGTGTGAGATGTGATGGGTGAATTTGTGTTATGTGGTGATATAAGAGTAGGGCTTGTTGGTCCAGTTGTAGATAGAGGTGTAGGTGGTATGGGAGATTGGGTCGAAGGTATTGGGGTAATAGGGTCAGGTGATGAAGAGTTGGTCGAAGGTGATGGAGATTGGGTTTGTATATGTGAGGTGTGATTGTGGATTATGTGGCGGGCGATGATATTTGGAGTGTGGTCAAGAAAAGTGTAGGTTGGGGCGTCATTTGGTGTTACAGACCCGTAAGGAAAAATGGTTTCGTCAAATGTAACGTTGCGGGATATGATGATTTTGTTGGTGGACAAATTTAAGCAACGAAAGCCACGGTGGTTAGATGGGTATCCTAAGAAAATGAAAGGAGTAGAACGTGGGCCGAGCTTATGGTTAGTGTCAATGTGAGCATAACACAAGCAACCGAAGACACGCAAAGAGGTGTAATTGGGTGTAGTTTTATAGAGGCGAAAATGAGGAGTGTCATTATTGATGGTTGTGGATGGTAAAATGTTTAACAGGTGAGTGGCCACGTGGAGGGCTTCAACCCAAAAGTGGGGCGGGAGATGGGCTTGGAATAAGAGGGTTCGAAAAAGGTTGTTAATCGTGCGAATCATACGTTCGGATTTACCATTTTGTTGAGAGGTACGAGGGCATGAAAAACGTGCGTGTATGCCATGTTTGGTAAATAATTGTTGAAAGATGGTGTTATCGAATTCACCACCATGGTCACATTGAAAAGATTTTATGTTCGCGTTAAATTGGGTTTTTACAAGATAAAGGAATTGGACAAATTTAGCAAATGTATCAGATTTATTATGCAAAGGATATACCCACAAATAATGAGAAAATTGATCTAGAAAAATAACGTAGTACTTAATACCACTTTGACTCGGAAGTGGGGAAGTCCACAAATCCGAATGTACAAGTTCAAAAGGAAAGTTAACAACTGTGTTTGAAACTGAAAATGGAAGTCTCACGTGTTTGCCAAGTTGACAAGCATGACAAAGCAGAGGAGACTTCTCTTTATTACACAAAATAGAATTACTAGAAAGTAAAGAACGAAGCACTTCATGTCCTGGATGTCCAAGTCGTTGGTGCCACGTGTTATGACTAGCAAGAAAAGCTTGTGGGTACGAGGTGGACTTGGTCACATGGTATAGATCCCCGGTGCTATCACAACGGAGGAGAGTTTGCCGAGTCAAATTGTCCTTCACAAAAAAACCAAACTCGTCAAAATCAATAGAAACTTTGTTGTCACGAGTAAACTGACGTACAGAAATTAAATTTTTGACAATATGAGGGGTAATTAAAACATTGTGAAGGTGAAGAGGACGCTGGGGGTTTGGTAACAAACTATGGCCTATGTTGGTGACTGGTATGGATTTACCATCACCAACAAAGACAGACAGATACAATCTTTTATTAAAATTAGTACAAAGGTTATTTGCATTTGAATTTAAATGAGAAGACGCACCTGTGTCCATATTCCATCCAACATCACCAAAATCTTGAAGGGTCAACGTATTGAAAGCTTGCGGAAGAAACGTTTCTTGACCTTGGTAACCTGTATAAGAGTTGGACACTTGTGGAACTACTGGACCAGTAGGGGCCTGTTGGGTTGTAGATGCATAATAGACCTGAGCAGAGGAGGGTGAACCAAATCCAGGAGGACTAGGTTGAGTAATTGAGGGCCTGGTGTAAAAGTGTAAATCTATGCTTATGTTTTAGAGAGAGAAAGAGATAGAAAGATGGTGGATTTCACACTTCTAGAGAGAGAAAGTTTAAGAGAACTATGTGTTATTCAAATGAAATCACCACCCTCTCCATCAATGGAGAGGGTTTATATACCAAGCCCATAAGATGGGCTTGGGCTTACATTTGGGCCGGCCATACAAGCATGGACCGGGCTTTTCCTTGTTTAGTTAATTAAAAGATATCTAGACTACGATCTACAACTTAATATATTGTCGGAGTGACCGAATCTTCCTAAATACGTAAAAACGTATTTCCAACAATCTCCCCCTAAGGGAGGTCACTCCAAACAAGGGCGTTACCAAAGTTACAATAATAAAATAAACCTAGCATACTATGCTTGTCTTGAGCTCGTAGTCTTCGTCTTTCTTTTCTTTTTCTTTTCTGGTGAACATGCTGATGTGATCTTTGATATCAATCTTTAGCATTAATCTCTTGCCTTGATCTTGTGCATCCATCACTTGTGATCTTCGCCTCCTCGTGACACCATGTCCCACATACTTATACCTTCGTAATTCTTGAAAGCTTTAGAGTTCGATACAGCGGAAGACTTAACTTTTAGGCTTTCTTGAATTATATGAGGTATTAAGTGCATAAAGTATAAGCATGCGGGGACGACTTCTTCTTGGATCCCGCAACGCCACCGTCTTCAAATGCCGCAACATAAGTAGACACGAACGAAAAGGCTTTAAACATTTCATTCTAATTCGGTAGCATTTTACCTCCGGTCGGTGAAGACCGTTGGACGATATAAAATATCGTACTTGTGGCAGGTAGATTTAATTAAAAATCTCCTTGACAAGATTTCGCGGGTTAACCCGTTCTCTTTACTCGACCGTCCAAAGCTGACTGCGAACGTAAAGAGTGAATCATTTGGATAGAATTATCCGCATGATTGAAGCCGTCAATTCTGTTTCCTAGAACAAGTTTGATTCATTAAAGAATCGCACCATCGTTGCTTTCCAGTTGTCACGAGCTTGATTCATATTGAATCTTGCAAGTTACCTACCAAGTGCTGTTTGAGGTTAACACTAGAAGGATTTCCAATCATCACTGTGAACACTAAGGTATCACTCTGAGTGTTCTGGCAAGATCACTTAGATATTGCGTAGAGGCCTGGAACGTGTTTAAATTCAGTTAAGAATTAAAACACTGTTTCTTTCAAGTTATCACAAGTTTGATTCATAAAGAATCGCACAAGTCATCTACCATGAGCTTTTTGATATTCGCTCAAGAAGGATTTCCATCTTCATTGTAAATACTTTCGTATTACTCGGATGTTCAGGCAAGATCATGAAGATTTTGCGTAGGACTCTTAAGATCTTTCTCACTTTTCACAGTGTGTGAAGAAGCAAGGAAATATGGAAGTGTGTCCTAATGAGATATTTGATTATCTCAAATGGCTCTAGACTCGATCGTGCATATTTAGATTTTAGTGATCGGAGGCTGGAGAGGAGTGCCACCTCTTCAATACCAATTTACTCGGAGTGAATAAATCGATAGATAACGTGTTGATCTCCGTGTGATTAAAACAAATATCTTTTGAGAGATATCTGAGTCAGCTGGGATGGGTTGTGCATTGCATCACTGGGTCCATGATGTCTGTCTTCAATATCGAGAATCATTAAAATGATCTCAATAGCATATGTGTTGACCCGGTTTCTGCCTAAAGTTGTAAGGAGGGCTTCTTTCTTTACACCCTTTATCTTTACAATTCTTTTTCATTCTTCAACCCCTTCAATGCTTACCAATACGTCATAACTAGCACCTTGTTGTGATTGTTCCAGTGCTAACTTAAGTACTTGGTCGGCATTCAGCTACCTTCACAATCTTTCTCCAACTTTCCTAAGGACTACTATTTCTAGCTATGGAATGTCCTTGGAAAGATTCCTCCGGTTCTGGAAGAATCATAGGACTTAACCTATCCTACCATCCTTATGTCACCACAATCTTCATCGTCGTGAAATAAATGGGTTTTGGGTAAGTATATGTCACCATGAAAATCTATTTTGATATGCAAATCCGTTTTGCTCCCCCTTAACATATGCCACGATATTCGAAAACATTTCGTATATGTCGGGATGAGCCAGCACATTAAGTCAAACCATTTGTGATAATATCCCATATTAAATCACATTTTCTCCCCCATATTAAAAATATTAACCCAATCGATGTTTTTAATATCAGTTGATTTAATGAAGTTTTAACAAAGGTTTTGGGAAGAAAAATGCAAGTCCATTTTATCTTCATGATATCAAACGTATGAGATATGATACCGATTTGTAACATGATCACATATTCACCATATTAAAAAAGAATTGACAAGGTTGGACCTGATTGATGAGAACATCATATGATAAGATCAAATGGTTCTTGTCAACATATGTTGGTCGCCTCGTCACGTCTGGAGTCATCTCTTGACACCACATGTACGATTGGTATTGTTGTCTTGACACCAGTTAGTGAGCTTGGCACTCTGAATGCTTGACAATTGCTCCCCCTCAATTGTTGACCCGTGTTCTATTGAAAGAGCTGTAGTCGTCGGTTGAGTAGTCGCATCGTCGAGTATGTAGATACCAATTGTAGATAGCTATGGTTGTAGAGATGATAGCTTCATAAAAACAAGACTTCTCTTGTTTAAACAAATAAATGCATTGAGGCGTACATTGATTTGTGTTAGACCAAGTTATAAAGTAAACTTGATCCCTTACAAGGTTTTAATGTAAACCTTGCCCGAGAAAATTAATTCCCGTTGTGAGCCAAAGCTTTCATAAGAAATACTTGACTTTAATGTGAAAACCGGGTTGCAGTCAAAAATAACTACAAGCCATATAGGCATGTTTTATGAAATATTTACAACTTTTGTACGAACTCTATTTATGGCGCCGTGTCGATATTAATCAACATTTCTAAGGCCGTAAATATTATCGTACCAAAAGACATGCATTTGAAAAATAAAGTAAAAATATTTTTGGATTTTTATGAGTTTTTCAATTTTTAAGGTTTTTATATGGTTTTATATTTTTGTATTTTGCTTTTGTTGATAAAAATATAAACAATATATACAAATGATCACCAACGATACGAAGAATAGTTTTACCACCACTATTCTTTCGCTTCATCTGCCAGTTCCTTTAGAGACTCAGGTGAGAAAGTTCTCATTCCTAGCTTGTCGGCCAAAAATTCAATTCGAGCGCGATCTAAAGCCTTCGTGAAAATATCCGCCAATTGATACTCAGATCGGACAAAGTAAAGCTCGATTACTCCATTTTCCACTTGCTCCTTGATGAAGTGGTAGCGAATGTCAATGTGCTTCGACCGGGAGAATTGAACATTGTTGCAGCATAAGGCAATTGCACTCTTGTTGTCACAGTACATCAGAATGTTGTTGAAACCTAGACCATAGTCGGTTAATTGTGATCTCATCCAAAGAATTTGAGCACAGTAACCGGACATAGCTATGTATTCTGCTTCCGTACTTGAAATTGCAGCGCTTTTCTGCCTTTTCGATGCCCAACTGATTAGTCGATCTCCTAGTAGTTGCAAAGTTCCACTCGTGCTACGCCTTGTATCTTGACAACCCGCGTGATCCGCATCTGCATATGCCATAAGTGCAATCGAAGAGTCCTTCGAATACCAAAGTCCTCGATTAATGGTTCCTTTAAGATATCGAAAGATCCGTTTCACAGTGGCCAAGTGTAACTCAGTAGGTCGAGTTTGATACCGAGCACACATACATATAGAAAACTGAAGATCAGGTCGACTAGCTGTGATATACAGAAGAGTACCGATTATTCCACGGTAAAGTGTCAGATCAACGGCAACTCCATGTGGATCTGCATCAAGCTTAGTTTTTTCCACTATTGGAGTATCCACAGGGTCGCAAGATTCCATCTTATATTTCTTTAGCGATTCAAGGGCATACTTGGATTGATTGATAAAGATGCCTCTGGGACTCTGAGATATCTGAAGACCTAAGAAGAATGATACCTTGCCCATCATTGACATCTTAAACTCGGAAGACATGAGTGTCCCAAACTTGTCGGATAAAGTTTGGGTCGAGGCAGCAAATATAATATCATCAACATATATTTGTACCATAATCATATCTTTACCTCGTTTCTGAATGAACAGCGTGGGATCCACCTTGCCTTTAGCGAAGCCTTGCGTAATGAGGAATTGTGGCAAAAGATCATACCATGCGCGAGGAGCTTGCTTCAACCCATAGAGAGCCTTCTTAAGCTGTACACATGATTAGGATAATTAGGATTCACAAAACCATCCGGCTGTTGTACATAGACCTCTTCCTTGATTTCACCATTAAGAAATGCCGTCTTCACATCCATCTGGTAGACGATCATATCCATGTGGGCTGCATAAGCGAGGAATAGTCTAATAGCTTCCAAACGGGCAACATGTGCAAAGGATTCCATAAAGTCGATGCCCAATAATTGCTTGTATCCACGAGCTACTAGTCGAGCTTTGTTCTTCAATATTCCGCCTAACTCGTCGGGTTTCACCTTGTAAACCCATTTCAAAGTGAGTAACTGCACCTGATCCGGGCATGGGACAAGTTCCCATACTTCAAAACGTATAAACTCATTAAGTTCTTCTTGTATAGCTTCTATCCAACAATATTGAGTGAAAGCTTCTTGCCATGTCTTAGGTTCAACTTCAGCGAGAAAAGCATCAAAATGACAAAACATTGCATTTTCTTGTAACTGACTTCGTGTGGATACCGGTCGATTAGGGTCACCAATAATAGAATCTATAGGATGATCCTTTGTCCACTTGCTGTCATGTTCACGAATCCGTGGATCGGAGTAAACTGTAGTTGGAGCTTCCTCTGAGGTGGATGACCCGGCTTGATTAGGGTCGAGAATTGGTACACCAAAGAATGGAAGTTCACACATTTGAGCGAATTCCAAATCGTGATCATAATCATCCTCTTCATCATCAATAGGCATGACATGGGTAGTTGAAACAGGTGTTGGTTGAGAATTACTTGTTGATCGGATATCTAGACCAATTGTAGGTGCAGACATATCTGATTGTGCTTCGGTTGCTGGAGCGACAACTTCGGTTACCGGAGCTATTACCTCAAGTTCTGGAGCAACAATACTGGGAGGAGTAAAGAATTCATCAAAGAACGGTTGAAACAACGTATCCCATTCAGTCCTAGAAGGTGGCGTAAATGATGATGAAGTAGGGTTGTTTGGGACAAGACCAGAACTAATGTTACTGGGTCCCATTTCATGAAGTGCGGGTTCAGAGCTGCTTTGCTCAGAAGCCATCGCTGTCAGCTCATCAAAATCAACATTCATAGTTTCGAGGATCTTGCGAGAGTTATGGTTGTAGATTCGGTATGCCTTCTTTGCGGGTGCGTAACCAATGGAAATACCAATATCAGCCTTTGGTTGAAGTTTTCCCAAATTGTCACCATCATTATTTGGATAGCAAAGAGAACCAAATACATGAAGATATGATAAATCTGGTACTTTTCCATGGAGAAGCTCATAAGGTGTTTTACCATGGCGTTTACGAATTAGTGACCGGTTTTGGGTGTACACTACTGTAGATACTGCTTCTGCCCATAAAAACAATGGAGCCTTTGCGTAAATTAACATCGTTTGAGCAGCTTCCATAAGTGTGCGATTTCGCCTTTCAACGATACCGTTTTGTTGTGGAGTGCGTGCAACGAATGTTTCATGAGATATGCCAATTTCTTCATAATAATCACGCAAGATTTGATTCACAAATTCGGTTCCATTATCTGTACGAATGCGTCGGACAGTAGTGTTGAGACGCACATGAATCATCTTGAGAAATCCGATGATGAATTTAGGTGCCTCATTTTTTGCTTTAAGAAATTTCACCCATGTAAACCGAGAGTAATCATCGACAATGACGAGGATGTACTTTTTGCCACTAAGACTTTCAACACGCATTGGCCCACAAACATCCATATGCAAAAGATAAAGTTTCTCTTGGTTGGTGTCTTCAGTCTTGGGTTTGTATGACTTCTTAGTGCTTTTCCCCATTCTACACGCGGAGCACAAATGATCCTTGTGAAATGATAGTTTAGGAAGACCACGAACAAGTTCGTTTTTCGCCAAGTGATTAATGGTGTCAAAGTTAAGATGAGATAACCGTCGATGCCATAACCATGACTTAGTCTTCGATGCTTTGGCGAGAAGACATACGGGAGAAGCGGCCATCATGTCTTGTAGAGACAAAGTATACAAATTATTCCCTCGAGTACTTTTCAATAAATCAACCCCTTCTAAATTACGAATGAATCAGGTATGCTCTCGAAAAGCAACTTCTAGGTTTGCATCACAAAATTGTCCCACAGAAAATAAGTTGTGACCAAGACCTTCCACGTAATACACTCTTGAAATTATAACATTCCCAATATGATATTCACCGTAACCCATTATCTTTGCAATATGATCATTTCCAAATCTAACCGTACCAAGAAACTTGCTGACGAAATTTCTGAGCTGAGAGCGATCTCCGGTCATATGCTTGGAGCAACCAGAGTCCAAATACCAGAGAACAATTTGGACCACATGTTTTCAACAACAACAGTAGACAATGCATCGGAAACTATTGGTTCCGGAGTGTTAGCAGATAGAGATAAAATATTATCAGAATTGTTAACATTTTTGTGACCTTTAGATTTCTTGCGTTTTCTAATGTGAGTTTTAGCACTAACAGGTTTTACTGTTCCAACTTTTTTAGGTTTTGGATTATTTACGGGCATGATAGGTGTGAAAACACCCATCCTTTTTACCACTTAATTACAATAATAACCGAGCCAAAACGTGTATTTTATGTCATTTATATCGGAATTATGCGTGGTTTGTGTTGTTGTTGTGATTTAGGACGAAAAGGTGAAAAGTGGAGAAAACACGGAATTTCACGGGCTTTTATCGAAGAATAAGACGAAAGACGAAGTCAAGAAGTCGAGAGTGTAAAAAGAACGGAAGTCCAAGACCAATTCTGAAGATTTATCGAGGAAAAAGTCAAAAGATGAAAGTTTACTAAAAGCCGAAGAACTCAAGTCTTATTTATGAAGAAATGTCGAGACGAGTTCAAATAAATCCCGAGGCAAAGTCATTTAAGTCCAAAGTATTAAGAAGATCAACAAAGGATTAAGAAGATCAAGGACCTAAGCTTGAAATTAAGGAAAAGAAGAAAGAGGGAGGAAGCTTCCTAAGCTCCTCCCTAATCTCCCTATATATAGATAATCATGTATTCATTTTCAAGTTGTTGGGTGGCTTGACAAACCACCACTTCCACCATTTTCATACCTTGTTATTTAATTTCTTCTTGTATTTGCACCTATAATTTCTTACCTTTAATTCAAGTAAGTGTTCTTAATTTTGTTGTTTTAATCTTCTTTACCTTTGATCAAGCTTTCTATCTTTCATCTCTTTCTACCTTTCTTTATTTTTAGTTGATTTTGGTGCGAATTACATTTGATCCGTGTTGATCTTGATGTTTTCGTGCTTAAAAAGTTCATCTTTTTATAGATTGATTTAAAAGTTTGCTTATTTTAAGTTTGATAAGATGTTATTAGCGCTTATTTAGTCTTTTTCACATTAGATTCGTTTAAGTTTGGTGATTAGTTTATCGAAATAGCTTATTACTTGCTTATTTTCGGATCAAAAAGGTTATCGGAAAGGGTAAACCCCTTTCCGATCAAGCATTGCGACCACCCCTTCATTCCGATCACATAGTTCGGAAAAGGGTTTCCAAACATTCCAATTTGCTCCCCCTCATTCCGATCACCTAATCGGAATAGGGTTTATATCATTCCGATTGTGAGTGTGGGTTGGTTTAACATTCCGATTCGGTTTGTTTCTATACATTCCGATCGGAATCTCTTTTGTACATTCCGATTTGACTATATTTTATGCTATTCCGATTGGACTTGGTTCTTAGACATTCCGATTGCTTCTATTCCCATTATTCTGATTGCCTCTTTTTCTTTATTCAGATTAGCACTTTCCGATCGGGTGTATTCCGATTGGTTGTTTGTTTTATTTTAATATTTTGTTTTAGTAAAAGTGTCAATTTTTCTCGTTTTGTTTTTAGTCTATTTTAATTTCCTTTTGCATTTTTATTTGATTGTCAATTTACTTTTCGTTAAGTTTTAATTTTACGGCATTTAATTTCTCATCATTTAATTTCAAAGTTTTAAATATTCCACCGTTTACGTTTTAACTAGTTGTAGTTTTAATTACCCGTCATTTATTTTAAAGTCTTGCACATTTATTTTACCAAAACCAAAAATATTATTCTTTACCGAAAATAACTGAGTCGCACATTTAACCGGAAATCAATTCGAGAAGATACCCAGAAAACGAACTTCTTTTCAACTAGTAAAATCTCTTTCAATAAAATGGCGCCGCTGTCGGCTCTTTTCGTGAGGATTTACGGTTTTTTGTGAAAGACGCGTTGGCTTTTGGGATCCGTTCACTCGTGAACGTTATTTTTCGTATCAAAAATTTTCAACAAAATCCAAAAAAACATTTGAAAAATCATAAAATGCATTTCTTTTTCAAAGTTTTGCACCAAAAATATTCTTCTTGCTTATCTATCTTTCTTTATGGATTCTTATGTCCATTGCGTCGGATGTGGGAGACGATTATACGGGAACGACTCTTATCAATGGTGTACATGTGAACGGTGCGGAAATGATATCGACAACACACAACTAGGATTTTGTCCCTTGTGCAACTCGGTTAATTCGTTCTTTTTGAATCCACCTCCTGTTCCCCCGTGCATCTATTGTGGAAGCGATTCTCATTGGCATGTTTCGTGCCCGGTTCGATACCCGTATGGTCACGGGCAAGAACCGGGGTACAATTATGACAATGATAATAGCTATCCACAAGACGCGCCCAGTCTTTCTCCTTACCCGTTTTGCAACAACTGTGGGGGTCCTCACGATACCTCTTATTGTCAACCAATGAATTATTATGAGCCAGATCCGTGTCCTCAATTTTCTTCACCGATGGATTATTATGAACCAAATCCGTGTTATAATTCTTCTCAACCGATGACTTACTATGAGCCACATCCGTGCTATAATTCTGGTTTTCATAACTATGAGCCCCCACATCACACCCTCAATCATCAATCCTCTCACGGAATTCGTATTGATCAACAACTCACTACTCTGAATGAAGAAAGGCACGCCATTATTTTGGAAATTCAAGAAGCCTTTGTTCAGTTTAAAGAAGCATGGGCGGAGAAAAAGCGACTGCAACAAGAGCGAGTATCTAATCTTAGTGATTATACCCCTCCTCTTGTGCATCAATACTATTATGATGATGATGACGACGATGTTGTATGCACTTTCAACACATCTTCTGAAGTTGCTGCTCCTACTCTCGATGTTCCTACTGCGTCTAAGGATCTTGATTCGTTGAATGAGCTTAGTGATGTTGGTCTCGACAAAGTATTGGATGATGAGGTTTGTGACTTACCTGCTATGGAGCTTCAGGACGACATTGCTCTTACGGAAGAGGTCGATCCTAGTGATGACGATTCTTCTCTCCGCTATGAGAATTTTACTTTTGAAATATCTCAATCTCCACCGGGAGATGCGGGCGATGACGATTTATTCTCTCCGGCTTACGAGAAGTTCACCGATGAACATGATCTTGTGGATAAGGTGGAAGACGTGCTTCTTCGTGATAGATTACGGAAAGTTCGTCTTCTTATTGCTCAAATCGAAGAATTGACTTCTCCTCCTCTTTCCGCGCCTTTACCTCCATCTATTCCTCCCGTTGAAGATAATGACCCATTGCTGGAAGAAATCGACATTCACTCCATGCCTCCAGGTATTGATGATTATGATACGGAGGGGGATATTATTCTTAATAATTTGCTGCAAGAAGGTATTGACCCAAGTCCCCTCCCGAGCACCTTTCATCCTCCCCTTTAGCCACTATTACGGAGGATGAGTGCTTTGGCCCGGGAGGTGACATTGATTATGTTATGATTGATAACATTACGGCTTTGCCGACTGCTCATCATCCATTGTCTTTGGGGGATGACAATGTGCTTACTTTACCCACCCCACCTCCCGTGGATCTTGATTTCACATACTTTACGTATGTTGAAAGGACCTTTCTCCCATACAAGACTTATCCCCCCGCCTCTCCTTTGTTGATGTCAACCGGGAACGAGGACAAGGTCTTTGATCCCGGTATTACATTCGAGGCTTCCCCATGGACTATTTAATTCGGGGACGAGTCAGGCTCGTGACTCGGTTAACAAAAACAAGCGCTTTTTGGGAGGCAACCCACTTATCTATCTAGTTTCACCATAAGTGTAGGGGGAGCCCCGTGGTGTTTCTTGCTTTCTTTCTTATCATGTGCAGGGATTAGAGCTTCAAAGACACACTCTTGATGACTTTTGACGAACCGTGATTCCGTGTTCCCTTCTTCCCGGTTCTATCCTAAACTCTCTTCGATTCACTATTTTATATTTCTCAATATTAAAATAGGAATCTCTTTAGTTGTCTCTTCCTTAGCAAGATTTAAACAACGTGCACAATGTCCTAAGTGTAGGGGAGTTTACTCCCACATGCTTAAACATTGAGGACAATGTTTATATTAAGTGTAGGGGGGACTTCTATCGAAGTTAAGTGGTCTTTTCCTTGTATTTGTCCTCATTTTAACCGGAAAATTTGATTTTTCGACATTTTTCAAAATCTTTAATCTATTTTGGCCTAGTTGTATAGTTGTTTTTACCTTTGTATAGTTATTTTCTTTCCTTACTAGAATAAATTTTAAATAAGTGGTTTTAATTTTCAAACGTTGTGAATCTTTTGACTCAACCCGAGTTTACTTATCTAAGTTTACTCTAGCTAGTATCCTTAACGTGTTTAAGTCAAGTTTTGCTAGGCTTTTATATAGGGAGCTATAAAACGCGAAAGTCTTAACTCTCACGGGTTAAGAACAAGAACTTTTCGCAAGTTCCTATAATTGATTCTAGAGAGTCGTTTATCAAAGGAACTTTAAAATGCGATTTCTAAACTTGAAAAAGTCTAAGAATTTGCAAGATCCTATAGGCGACTCGAAAACCTAAAACTTTGATTTAATAGGCTAAGCATCCACGAGTCTCATTCCTTGAGATTTTAAACTGTGAAGAACGAGAGATGATAGAGTCATCTATAAGTTTGGTATTCTTTCGTGAGTTTATGTGAGTTAATTATGAGCCTATTCTCCCATCGCTTGTTAATAAATTTATCTGCAATAAATAAGTTTGTACGATTTGAAAAGTTACTTAGCTTCTAGCCCAAGATCGTTTAAAAGTTTCTCGGTATGGATTAGAGTTCATAGCCAAGGCATAACTTATTGAAGCGGGGTGCGTAGATTGGCGAGTCCAAAAAGGTCCTAACAAGGCATGAGGGCTATATTTTGTTGCTAAAGATCCAAAAGTGATGTGAAGAATCATTTATCAAAAATCAATATGAAGGATCGAGACACACGACGAAAAGCAAAAACTCCCCAAAAGTCATGGAGAAGTCTATCCGAAAAGGCCCTAACAAGGTATGAGGATAAATAGATCCAAGTCCAAAAAGGAGGCGGATTGTTGTATATCAAAGTCCAAAATAATGATTGGAGAAAAATGAAGAAGTCGTGGTCCAAGTATGAATCTCTCAAAACTTCAAGTGAAGAAATTCCTATATGATGAGAAGACCATAATTTCATGAACGTCTCTCAAGGTTTGAAGTATGAAGTCGCTGCCAAATATCGGTCCGAGAAAGGTCTCACAACGCGAAGCGAGTTATGCCAAGATATGAACTTTATGAGGTCCCGAGAAGCAGTTTTAAAAGATTTTGTCCTTTAGCTAACTATTGATTAAATCGTTCACTTTATTTTCCGACTAAATAACTATCGAAATAAGTCAAAAATGCATCCTCGTGATCATTCAAGACAACAATAAAATATAAGAGATACCCCTAGGAATAAGGGAGTTTAAGTGAATAATTGGCCCACATGAGTTCGTGTTAGTTTACTAACTTATAATAACAATGATCTCGTTTCTAAGCTTGGTTTGGAGAAAGTGAAAATTTGAGGATGATGATCATTCACGACCTTTCCAAAACCCAAAGGTATGATTTTGATTTCTTTACTTTGTATGTTTATAATTTTCTATCTCTTTAATAAAGGCCAACGTGGATTGATTGTGATGAAAAATGTAAACGTGCTTTGTAACTAATGCATTGCATGAGAACATTGCAATGGTTAAGTGTAGGGGATTTGATAGGTGTGAAAACACCCATCCTTTTTACCACTTAATTACAATAATAACCGAGCCAAAACGTGTATTTTATGTCATTTATGTCGGAATTATGCGTGGTTTGTGTTTTTGTTGTGATTTAGGACGAAAAGGTGAAAAGTGGAGAAAACACGGAATTTCACGGGCTTTTATCGAAGAATAAGACGAAAGACGAAGTCAATAAGTCGAGAGTGCAAAAAGAACGGAAGTCCAAGACCAATTCTGAAGATTTATCTAGGAAAAAGTCAAAAGACGGAAGTTTACTAAAAGCCGAAGAACTCAAGTCTTATTTATGAAGAAATGTTGAGACGAGTTCAAAGAAATCCCGAGGCAAAGTCATTTAAGTCCAAAGTATTAAGAAGATCAACAAAGGATTAAGAAGATCAAGGACCTAAGCTTGCAATTAAGGAAAAGAAGAAAGAGGGATGAAGCTTCCTAAGCTCCTCCCTAATCTCCCTATATATAGATAATCATGTATTCATTTTCAAGTTGTTGGGTGGCTTGACAAACCACCACTTCCACCATTTTCATACCTTGTTATTTAATTTCTTCTTGTATTTGCACCTTTAATTTCTTACCTTTAATTCAAGTAAGTGTTCTTAATTTTGTTGTTTTAATCTTTTTTACCTTTGATCAAGCTTTCTATCTTTCATCTCTTTCTACCTTTCTTTATTTTTAGTTGATTTTGGTGCGAATTACATTTGATCCGTGTTGATCTTATGTTTTCGTGCTTAAAAAGTTCATCTTTTTATAGTTTGATTTAAAAGTTTGCTTATTTTAAGTTTGATAAGATGTTATTAGCGCTTATTTAGTATTTTTCACATTAGATTCGTTCAAGTTTGGTGATTAGTTTATCGAAATAGCTTATTACTTGCTTATTTTTCGGATCAAAAAGGTTATCGGAAAGGGTAAACCCCTTTCCGATCAAGCATTGCGACCACCCCTTCATTCCGATCACATAGATCGGAAAAGGGTTTCCAAACATTCCGATTTGCTCCCCCTCATTCCGATCACCTAATCGGAATAGGGTTTATATCATTCCGATTGTGACTGTGGGTTGGTTTAACATTCCGATTGGGTTTGTTTCTAAACATTCCGATCGGAATCTCTTTTGTACATTCCGATTTGACTAGATTTTATGCTATTCTGATTGGACTTGGTTCTTAGACATTCTGATTGCTTCTATTCCCATTATTCCGATTGCCTCTTTTTTCTTTATTCCGATTAGCACTTTCCGATCGGGTATATTCCGATTGGTTGTTTGTTTTATTTTAATATTTTGTTTTAGTAAAAGTGTCAATTTTTCTCGTTTTGTTTTTAGTCTATTTTAATTTCGTTTTGCATTTTTATTTGATTGTCAATTTACTTTTCGTTAAGTTTTAATTTTACGTCATTTAATTTCTCGTCATTTAATTTCAAAGTTTTAAATATTGCACCGTTTACGTTTTAACTAGTTGTAGTTTTAATTACCCATCATTTATTTTAAAGTCTTGCACATTTATTTTACCAAAACCAAAAATATTATTCTTTACCGAAAACAACTGAGTCGCACATTTAACCAGAAATCCATTCGAGAAGATACCGAGAAAACGAACTTCTTTTCAACTAGTAAAATCTCTTTCATTAGGGCACTACAGTTGGAGTAGACCTATTTAAAGGGCACTTGGTTCCTACAGTAGTGTCGGTGTTCCTAGTTAAAGGACACACTTGTGTTTTGGTAGCCTTGGTACTCCTAGTTAAAGGGCACGCTTTCTTCGCTTCAGTGGGAGTGATCCTAGTTAAAGGGCACATATTTCCTACTATAGTGAAAGTTCTACCAGTGGGGCGCGACATCCAACCAACTTGGGTTAACACTTTCCCAGTCGGTTCCTATTCTAATCCATTTTTCCGGGCATACATCTCATTCACATGGTCAATAAGGCAAGAATCATGACGACTAGAAAACATACATTCATTGCAATTCCAACATTTCAAATTATAATTCACACTAGGCTTAGAACGCTGCACAACCGCAGAGCCTTTAGGTTTAGCTACATGATTCTTTTTATTCAAAACAAAAGTAACATTCCTAGGATGGGCTTCTACTTTCTTCTTCACTTGACTACTAGATGGGGGCAAGATCCTATCATTATTCTTGTTTCTTTTAAGCTTAGATCTTTGAGCCTTAGTAGTGGTGCCTACTCCTGTAGAAGGCAACACGGGAATATTAGAAGTTGGTTTTGATTTTTCCTTATCGTTAGTGACCAGAGTTTGAGATGGTTTAGTCCTAGGGCCCTTGATAAGTGGTGTGACGGCTATAAGGTTCCTTTTGATTGCACTAGATGACGATGCTGAGACAGTGGCTGCGTTATCCACAACATTCTTACCTTTTAGAGTACGAAGTGTTTCCTTTAACTCAGCCAAGACCAGATTTTTATCACAAATTTGTTCCCTCAAATCAGATACTTCCACCGACTTTCGATTCAATTGTTCAATCAACGATTGATTCTGTGCAGTGGTATTAGCACATGCGGGCTGTATTGAATCGAAGAGTCGTGTATTTTTCTGTTTTAAGTTATCAACTTTGGACAAAATCTTGGAAACTCGATTATCTAGATCAAGTTTAAAATTCTCAGCGGCCTCAAGTATGTTCACACAGTTAAGCTCCTTAGATTTCTCTATGTCTATCGGCAAAGATTTAGCAACTTTGTCACTTGGCTGACGTTGTTTTGATTGTAAATTCAATCGAAAATTCTTTTCAAAGTTTGCATCATCGATATTAACACCTTCGAATGACGTTTCAAAGATTGCTTGAATAAATTTTTGCTTGCATTCAAGCGAAATACAATGTGTTTGAATCTCATCAAAACGTTTTGAAAGCGAAGAATATGAATCTTGAAGCTTTAAAAATTCAGCGTCAGATTCGTGACAAGTACTATCGACCACATTATCCACAGATTCAACATTAAGCACAATAGAATCATTATCAACACTTTTATTCACACAGAGAGAAAATATATCATGAGACATCACTTGCTTCAGAAGCTGATCATTTTGACGTGAAACCCGTTCTATTTCAAGTAAACTGTTTTCATAAGCATCATTCATTTTATTGAAAACACGTCTAACTTCTTCTATTTCCAAAAGCAAATCTTGATCAAGAGTACTAAGACAAGCTTTAACATTCTTTACAAACAGAACAATTTCGTCTCGAAACGCAGCTCTAGTGTGCTCAAAGTTCCATTCACCTTCCGTTATGGCCGAAGCCGTCGTACGTTCCAAAATGACCTTGTCAAAATCGGCTAAGTGTTGGTGTACCGCATTTAAGTTAACGGACGCCTTACTTACCGGTGGAATTAACTTCGTTAAATCCGTTTTGACAAGTGTAGGAGACGTACTAGGAGGATTTTCATTTGACAAACTTTGGGGTACAAGAACTGTCAATTCAGCTAATTCCTTTTGTAAGCGAATGCGGTTCTTTTTAGACAATTGATCTTTGTTATACTGATCATAATCAATTGTATGGAATTTGAAAGCATTTTAGAATGAGTTTCATCCGCAAGTGATTGTGTCTCCTCAATACTACGAACAAAAGGTGCTTCTTTCGATTTGCCAATTAGGGTCATATCATAAAGACACGGAATATATTCCTGAGCTTGTTTTGCATAACCGGGATTAGGTGGTAAATCTTGAAGACACTTAAGTTCGAGTTCTTTAAATGATTTAGTTAAAAGATGAACCTTTTCTGTGGAAGCGTATTGTTTTAAAAGTTGTTGTTCCTTAAATTTAAGAAGTTTGGTAGCATTAATTTCTGATTCAACCTTTTTAGACTCGAGAGTTTCAAAATCCATTTTAAGTTTCTGAAAATCATTGACAACCGACTCTTTTGCTTTTAATTCATTTGAAAGATTAGCTTTTAATGATTCTATTTCTTTCAAGTGTTCAATCTTTTCAAAACGAAATTGGTCAAATTCAGAACATGTTATTTTCTCTGCTTGAGGGACCATTTCAAAAGTTTTGACCTTTTCTTTATGCAGCGCAAGCTCAACAGTTAGGGTGGAATTGGTATCTACGGATTGTCTGAGGGCCATATGCATTTGATCAATAATATGTTTAGGTACCATGACCAAATCATGTTGAGCATAAGATTCCATACCCGTCGTAGCATTTGGTTGAGGTTCACTCAAATGTGTAGGATTGGGTACCACATCATTTGAGTTACTAGTTCCCGAATGCTGTTCGAGGTTGTCATTTTCATGCCCAACTTGATGTTGGTTATCATCAATATTATTAGATCTGGTTGGTACCTCACTAACGACATCAGAACCGTAGTGAGAGAGATTAGCAACGAGAGCAGCTTGGGCAGAGTGAATGTCATCACAATCCGAATCATATGCGTCAAGATCATCTGCTTGATAAGTTGCATTAGAGGTAGAAACGACTGCAATGCCTTCAGTATCTGCTGCCCCTGGGTCTACAAGAAATGCTAACTCCTCTGAATCCAAAATCTTCCCCTTAGACTGAGCATCAACCAAATACATCTTCTCACGAAACCATGCATCATCCCTCCTCCTTTTCGGCTGAGTGCATTCCCTAGCCATATGACATTGTCCTCGGCAATTGTAGCAAGTCACAACCTTTTTAGGACCAATAGGACTCCCATTTCCACTAGCTTGAGAGTTCACAGCTTGATTGTTCTCAGTCCTTGTAGGAGGTCCATATGAATTTTGCCTTCCCTGAATAGGTTGCACCGTCACTTGACCATCTTGAACAGTGGCTTGTTGTCGAGGATTTGATGAGGTACGAAGCTGATTGTTTGTTGGTGGAAATCCTCTAGTTGCAACAAGTTTTGACAAGTAGGCTGTGAGATGGTTTAGAACATCAGCTGGCATATCATTTGGAGTAAAGACCGGTGCTTGGATTGGTGGAAGTTCATTAGAGTAGAAAGCTTGTGCTGGTTATGCTCCTATTGGAAAATATCCTTGCTGAGGAGTATAGCCCATTGGAGAAGTGTTGGCTTGTGATGGTGATGTCTGATATGGTGGTTGCTGCTAAAAAGATTGTTGATGAACACCTTGTTGAAATGCTTGCTGTGGCATCATTGGTGGTTGATAAGATGGTTGATGATAGGTGTGTGGTGGTGGCTGCTGCAAGTATGATGGTTGTTGATAAGTATAAGCCATGTTTTGGTGAGAAGCATACATTGTAAGTGGATCATGAACTTGAGATGTAGACAACCGAGCCTCGATCACATGGCATTCGTGTTGTTGAAGAAAAGCTTGAAGTTGATCCACATTGGTGTTATGCAAGTCCTTAGCCAATTTAACATCCGTCATGTATTTTTTCCATTCTGAAGGAAGAGTGTTCAAATATTGAAATGTAGGAATTGTCATGCCATAGATATTGAGCTCATTCAACAATAGGGTAAATCTCAGATAGTAGTCATTGAGAGTCTCCCCTGGCACATAGGCAAACTTATCAAAAGTATCATAAAGCTTACACTCTCGTTCTCGTTTAGTTAACGAGGTGCCTTGCATGAGAACACGAATTCTATCCCATAACTCTTTGGCAACTTTATGTTTGCTGACAAGTTTGTAGACATCTGGAGGAAGGGCTTGGAGAATGATGTTTGTAGCATACTTATCACATTTGTCTTGGATCTTCATATCTCCAGTCAATTCACCCGTTGTGCAAGGACGAGTAGTTGTACCTTCCGCCGCTGTACCATAATCTAATGGTCCATTGAGCACCGATGCCCAAATGAGATGTCCATTCTCCTTGTTCAACATATAAAGTTCCATTCGGGAAGTCCAATCCTCGTACATAGACTTCTCCAACATTGGTGGACGATTATCCGTACCTCAGAGGATGGACTTATCCGTAAGAGATGTGTACTCCATTTCAATAAGTTAAGATTTACAAAGTTGATCGAACAATGAAATAAGGTTAAGTGTTTTTGTGTTGAAGTCGAGAAACAATGTTAAAATCCCCTAAAATATGTTCTCGATACCATGTCAAACTGTGTAATTTCCCATATCACATAATGAAATCCTAATACGGTATATATATAGTGTAATGACTAGACGGGCTTGGCCCACAATAAGTAATCTAGGCTATTACAATAATCCATTAACAGCCCCCCGTAGGTGGAGCGGGAGAGCATCGAACGCTCAAACTGTAACAAAACTCATCAAATAAAGCAGAAGGCAAACCCTTGGTAAAAATATCGGCATACTGATAGCGTGAAGGAACATGTAAAACGCGAACCTGTCCAGCAGAAACCTGATCACGAATGAAGTGAATGTCAATCTCAATATGCTTCGTGCGTTAGTGTTGCACGGGATTGGCAGACAAATAGACAGCACTGACATTATCACAGTAGACAATGGTAGCAGAATGTAATGGAGAATGAAGCTCCCTAAGAAGGTTGCGTAACCAAGAAGTTTCAGCAACTGCATTGGCAACACCTCGATACTCAGCCTCGGCACTTGATCGAGACAATGTATATTGTCGCTTAGAGGGCCATGATAGTAAATTATTTCCAAGAAAAACACAATAACCTGAGGTGGATCGACGTGTAGCTGGACACCCTGCCCAATCGGCATCTGAGTAATCAACCAAAGAAGAAGTCGAGGAGGAGTAAAGTTGAAGGCCGTAATCTAGGGTACCACAAACATAGCGTAAAATCCGCTTAAGGGTAGCAAGATGCGGTTCTCTAGGGTCATGCATAAAAAGACAAATCTGTTGAACCGCATATGCCAAATCAGGTCTAGTGAAAGTAAGGTACTGCAAAGATCCAGCAAGACTCCGAAAGAGAGTCGGATTAGAAACAGGGGTACCATCGGCCCCTAACTTGGACTCTGTATCAACAGGAGTCCGTCAAGGGTGACAATTGCGCATACCAGCACGCTCAAGAACATCCACTGCATACTTTTTCTGACAAAGAAACATCCCTTGGTTGGTACGAGTGACAGAGATGCCCATAAAATAGTTTAGCGGGCCAAGATCCGTCATGGAAAACTCTGCATGTAAAGAGGCAATAATCCGCTGTAAAAGTGCTGTAGAAGAGGGGGTCAATAATATATCATCAACATATAGCAGTAGTATGAATATCCGATCCCGACTTATAAATGAACAAAATAGAATCACATCTACTGTGGCAAAACCCAATACGAGTAACATAACTCGTAAATCTCTGAAACCAAGCACGGGGTGCCTGCTTAAGGCCATATAAAGACCTCAGAAGAAGACACACATGATCGGGACGACTAGGATCCCGAAACCCAGGAGGCTGATGCATATATACAGTCTCAGATAATGTACCATGTAAAAAGGTATTCTTGACATCAAGTTGATGAACAGGCCAATGTCAAGAAGCAACAAGGCTAAGAACCGTGCGAATAGTTGCCGGTTTAATGACCGGGCTGAAAGTCTCATCATAATCCACACCAAGTTGTTGACTATTCCTATTAGCAACAAGACGAGCTTTGTACCTGCTTAAAGATCCATCTGCAAAATACTTGTGCTTAAACAACCACATGGAACGAACAATGTTCGCGTCAGGAGGTCGTGGCACAAGAACCAAAGTATTATTTTTAATTAAAGCATTATATTCGTCAAGCATAGCATGTTGCCAATTAGGATCGCTCATTGCGAGTGTGTAAGATTTTGGAAGAGGGGAAACAGTAGACACATGACAATTATAACGCGGATTCTTTTTATTAGTACCAACATGAAAACGTGTGACCATGTGGTGGGTTGAAGATGGATTGGGTCGTTGCTCGGTCACGGATGTGGTTGGGGCAGTAGGTTGTGTGGTGTGAGATGTGATGGGTGAATTTGTGTTATGTGGTGATATAAGAGTAGGTCTTGTTGGTCCAGTTGTAGATAGAGGTGTAGGTGGTATGGGAGATTGGGTCGAAGGTATTGGGGTAATAGGGTCAGGTGATGAAGAGTGGGTCAAAGATGATGGAGATTGGGTTTGTATATGTGAGGTGTGATTGTGGATTATGTGGCGGGCGATGATATTTGGAGTGTGGTTAAGAAAAGTGTAGGATGGGGCGTCATTTGGTGTTACGGACCCGTAAGGAAAAATGGTTTCGTCAAATGTAACGTTGCGGGATATGATGATTTTGTTGGTGGACAAATTTAAGCAACGAAAGCCACGGTGGTTAGATGGGTATCCTAAGAAAATGTAAGGAGTATAACGTGGGCGGAGCTTATGGTTAGTGTCAATGAGAGCATAACACAAGCAACCGAAGACACGCAAAGAGGTGTAATTGGGTGTAGTTTTATAGAGGCGAAAATGAGGAGTGTCATTATTGATGGTTATGGATGGTAAAATGTTTAACAGGTGAGTGGCCATGTGGAGGGCTTCAACCCAAAAGTGGGGCGGGAGATGGGCTTGGAATAAGAGGGTTCGAACAAGGTTGTTAATCGTGCGAATCATACGTTCGGATTTACCATTTTGTTGAGAGGTACGAGGGCATGAAAAACGTGCGTGTATGCCATGTTTGGTAAATAATTGTTGAAAGATGTTGTTATCGAATTCACCACCATGGTCATATTGAAAAGATTTTATGTTCGCGTTAAATTGGGTTTTTACAAGAGAACGGAACTGGAAAAATTTAGCAAATGTATCAGATTTATTATGCAAAGGATATACCCACAAATAATGAGAAAATTGATCTAGAAAAATAACGTACTACTTAATACCACTTTGACTCGGAAGTGGGGAAGTCCACAAATCCGAATGTACAAGTTCAAAAGGAAAGTTAACAACTGTGTTTGAAACTGAAAATAGAAGTCTCACGTGTTTGCCAAGTTGACAAGCATGACAAAGCAGAGGAAACTTCTCTTTATTAAAGAAAATAGAATTACTAAAAAGTAAAGAACGAAGCACTTCATGTCCCGGATGTCCAAGTCGTTGGTGCCACGTGTTATGACTAGCAAGAAAAGCTTGTGGGTACGAGGTGGACTTGGTCACAGGGTATAGATCCCCGGTGCTATCACAACGGAGGAGAGTTTGCCGAGTCAAATTGTCCTTCACAGAAAAACCAAACTCGTCAAAATCAATAGAAACTTTGTTGTCACGAGTAAACTGACGTACAGAAATTAAATTTTTGACAATATGAGGGGTAATTAAAACATTGTGAAGGTGAAGAGGACGATGGGGGTTTGGCAACAAACTATGGCCTGTGTTGGTGACTGGTATGGATTTACCATCACCAACAAAGACAGACGGATACAATCTTTTATTAAAATTAGTACAAAGGTTATTTGCATTTGAATTTAAATGAGAAGACGCACCTGTGTCCATATTCCATCCAACATCACCAAAATCTTGAAGGGTCAACGTATTGAAAGCTTGCGGAAGAAACGTTTCTTGACCTTGGTAACCTGTATAAGAGTTGGACACTTGTGGAACTACTGGACCAGTAGGGGCCTGTTGGGTTGTAGATGCATAATGGGCCTGAGCAGAGGAGGGTGAACCAAATCCAGGAGGACTAGGTTGAGTAATTGAGGGCTTGGTATTGTGAAAGTGGTGTTGCTGGGCTTGAAGCATACGTTGTGCTTGACTAATATTATTAGACAAGCCATATTGAGCAAGGATCCTTTGTTGAGCCTGCACAGTTGCAAGAGTTGGGCCTGTCCCATGCTATTTATATTGTTGTTAAGACCGTAAGGTTGTGTTGGATGGGATTGTCGTGAAGAATTAGCAGACCAAAGTGAGTTGTGAGACACTATATTACCACGATGTACATTATCATGCACAAAGCGAAATCCATTCCCCCAGTTGCATTGCCCTGTTCTAGCAAAGTGGCGACACACATTTGGAGATTTATTGGTCGAGGAGTCTCGAGTCCTAGAATCACGATGGTCACGACTCCCACTCTCGGCCAACAACACTGTTGGAGACGAGGATGTGCTCTGAAGGTTCGATGGGGTGTGTCTTTGTTTTAAACGTATATCCTCGGTAGTAACCATGGACCGAACCTCGTCAAGGTCAGGGAATGGGACACGATGAGCGATGATGCCAGTCACATGGGCAAAACGGTCACTCAAGTCGGCAATCGCTTGCATTACAAGCTAATCATCTTTAATAGGAGATCCAAGATCAATAAGTAAAGTTGCTATAGATTCTATTTTTTGCAAAATAGGCATCAACACTCAGATCCCCCATGTATAACCCACGTAATTCACGACGTAAAGCTATTGTTTTAGTGCGCTTGTTGTCTAGAAAAATGTTTTCAAGAAAGCACCAAGCATCGAGGGCAGTTTTGGGTTTCGCCTTAACAAGACGGCGAACAATGGCCTCCGACGAGGTCAGGAAGATCCAAGACTTAACAACAGAATCTACCTTTAACCATTCAGCAGTAGGTGGAACGAAAGTCGATGAGGATGCATCAGTTTCTGAGACTTTTGGGCGTTGTATGTGATCAAGAACCTCTGATCCTTCACAGTGATTTTGAAAGAAATAAGACCACGAAGAGTAGTTTGATTTGTCGACATCCAGCTTGATAGGAATGAGGCTTGTGATGTGAGGGTTGGAAAGCAATATATCTGACTTGGAGAGTGTATTAGCGGTGGGTGGTGTAGTATTTACCATAACGTGGGATGTAATATGTTACTGGATGAAGGTAGGGTTGTAATAAAAAAAATGACGGCTGAAGGATGAAAAGAGATAATAGGTGTTTTCTTTTTTTAGTGAGATTTAGGGTTTAATTGGGACAGTTTGGGTAATTCTCTGATACGATGTCAAACTGTGTAATTTCCCATATCACATAATGAAATCCTAATACGATATATATACAGGGTAATGACTAGACGGGATTGGCCCACAATAAGTAATCTAGGCTATTACAATAATCCATTAACAAGAACATGTTATACATATTGGATTATGATGAAGCAAACAAAATGCAATATTTACAAAAGGGTTCTTCATTATCTTCCAATATTATACAATTACATAGTAAATATTGCTCTCTGCTTGAAAGAAACAACATAAAAATCTATTGTTGCTAAGGTAGGCTTGCTCAAGAAGCATCAATTCAACTCGATCATATGAATTTGCTTTTAGAATGAGATACCCATCATGTCTATTAAAAAGTTGTCCATCATCAATACTTCATCTTCTCCACAAAAGTAATTCTTGGAGCTTATCTTATCTGCAGTTTATTAACATTGCAGACTCGATGTCAAAAATCATGTTTTTTAATAGACAAATAACTTGAAAAATAAATGGACTATTTGTATCTTAGCAATATACGGTACTGGTAGTAAAAGTGTCCTTGGTCTAGTTGTATATGGGTGCCCATCAACTATCTCGTTTTGATGAGGGTTTTCAGTCACGTTAAATGTACTTGAGAGAAAATGTGAGTTAATGGTATAGTATGCATGTAAATTAAACATTGTGTTTCGAAAAATATATGGAGTTTGGTAGAAAACAAATAACTAGTACACTCATCTTCGCTGCTTGAGGTGAACTAAACATACCAAAAAAGGAGGATTCAAGTTCGTTGATTTCTGGAATAGCTGTGCGCTTCTTAAGAGGACACGAAGCAATAGGAAGCACAGGGAGAACATGGCAATTGCATATTTCAATCATGTAACCATCTGGGTCATGGAAGAAAAGCTGGTCCACCTCCATGCCGCCTTCTTTCACCACTGCGGTCACATACTTGATTCCCAATTCCTCGAGTTTCTTGATTATAAGATCCATATTTGTGCATTGAAACGAAATGTGGTTGTCTTTTGGATTGATCACTCCTGTCTTTGTTGGAGTAGATTCCACTTCTAATAAATGGATTCCAATCCCATGGTTGAACAACCTATTTCAAATAATCCATAGTAAAATATAAGCCTAAAGATTTCTAGCAAAAATAGTACACTTTAAGTTCAGATAGACTTAATGAATATAGTATCTAATTCTCAAATTAAATGTCCACTTATAAATTTCTCACTCATATCTTGATCTTTAGAAAATTATATGGTTCTTTGAATTATGAAAAGACATTTATTTTGAGACAAACTAGAATAACAATGTGCACATAATACATATGGGGCGGGAGAAATAAAAATCTCCTTTTATTATGAGCATTGCTCCGCAATAACTAAGTACTAAAGAGATACTCACCATGCACCTTCGAAGTCAAAAGACGAAGGCCGTCTAATGCGAACGAATCCAAGAACATCATTGTAGAACTTGACAGATTTAGGAACAGATTTGCAAACAAATGAGACGTGATTAAGAGATAGGAAAGGTATTTGTTGCGACGTCGATGAACCAAACAATGCTTTCTCTTCCATGATTTCCTGCCCACCATTAACAACCTTCATTGCCATTATATAAATGAACCAAAGAGCTAACTAAAAAAATATTGATATTAGAAGTATTATTGAATAAACAATGAGTAGTGAGAGTAGATATGGATTTCTTGAAAAGCTCACTTACTTATATAGAAGAAAAATATGTGAAGTGACGAGGTGTAGATAAAGATCATGTGCGTATGATGATTAAAACCGATGAGTCAACACGTCATTCTTCACTTTTTTACACGCTGGAAACTAAAAAAATATCGAATTTCGTTTATGGCACATGTTTTTCTGGTGCAATCACACTACCGCGTTGTGAAGATATTTATTTTAGGTTACAACCGACAGTTTGTCACTATTTTAAATACGAATAAAGGTATTGGCAAATATTAGCATACATAACCAGTATATATATGTTGCAACTATACAGATTATTTTCTTAAATTGGATCACCATATCTCTTAATTATATTTATTCACTGACTAGCTATTTGATTATTTGGATAAAAGGATTTAGTACCCGGCCAGGTAAACTTTTATAACTAATAAATCGTTATGTAAAAGGTTATGGGTATAAAATGGCAACTCCATAACAAAGACAGGAACAAGTGATAAGCTGATATGCTAATTCACGTGCTAATAAATTATTTAGTTGGTCCAAATCAACCAACCCACCTTCTAAACCTGCCCAATGCAAATGATCGCCATTCGTTGGACGCTCGGGCTCTACCTTTTTTTTTCCGATTTTACAGTTCAAACTTCATAAACGACCAGTCCACTTGTTTTAAATGAAAGGTCATAGTGTTGAAAAAAAGATGTAAATCATTCAATTAAACTATACGCTAAGTAAATTACACGTTAAACTTAGTAACAAGTTCTTGATCTGAAAGATCTCTTCCGAGGCTTATATCTGTATATATTATGTCCTTGTGATCCTCCTCTAATAAGTTCCCCGGTGACAATCCCCACACATTTATGGCTTTTAATCAAATTACAGATATCGTATAAACTTGTAGTTTGGATGAATGTGATGCAACTTGAATATCCTGATAATGATATAAAGTATAAAAGTGGCTGCTTAGTTGTTATTTATAAGATATTTTTCTTATAAAGAGATATTTTGTGAAAACACATGTTACATGGCAATACCCTATCAGTACATCAACAATGTGGGATCACTAGCAATAATTCTGGTTCACATTTGTCGTTGAATGTACTCGGTAAACAAAGCATACAGACAGACTATCAAGCACATGTTAAGCCATATTTATTAAACATCAAATTTTTTTTTATATTTAAAAATACATTTAATTCACATTAAATATTCTTAAAATTCACCATAAATAAATATTAATTTACATTTAATAAGTCCAAATTTACTTATATACAAACTTAAATATATACACAAAGGCACAAGTTAAAAATAAAAATACTTGTCAGTGAAAATATAAAAAAGAGTATTTGGAACTAGATATAATCAAGCCGTTTGTTTATAATTAATGAAAATTTTCGTAAGTCTTGTTCCCTACTTTTTATGATGTTATCTGTTAAATTTGAGCATATCCATTAATATTTTTTATCGTAGTCATAATAGTTTTGGCTAATGTAATATCAATATATATACAATTGCCTATTTGATAACCAAAGGTCTATTGGTCTAGGTATGTGAGTGGCCTTTAACCTAAAGGTTGTGGGTTCTATTCTCAGTAGAGACATTTGAGATAAAATTTGTGAGATAATTAGTGTGAGTTGTAAAAAATTGTCATTAAAAAAATGCCCATTTGATAAATAAATAAAAAGAAGAATTTGCAAGATTTTTTTGCATTTTACTATGATATATGATTGAATTGTAAAATATATGGATGTATGTATCAAGTTTGAGTTCTAAAAGTAACAATATGTATACATTATGAATAAGAACATCTCAAGTATAATAAAGATACCCTAAATTACTAAAGAACCTTAAAAACTCTAAAATTCACTTTACAAACTAATGTTTCAAACAATATAACTACATAATATATATGTACAAATACCAAATACAATATACTAGTTATAATCTTTCATATAAAGGAAAGGTAATTGATCACAAAACACTAATATTCACTCATCTAAAGCTAATTACAAGTATATGACCTAGTAACCAAGATTAGCATATAAAATACATTTCATAATAAATTAGAGTCTAATCTTTTGCAAATAATTATAAAACTCAACTAAGTATCATAATAAGTTAATACATTTATCTTAAGCTAAGTTACAAATTAATAAAGCACAAAGTACAAGTTATCAAATTATAAGATCTCACTTAATTATCCCTAGGATATGATTAACCTGTATAAACCTTTAAACTAAGAATGTAGAATCCCTAAAAGTCATAAACATAATATATAAGACCTAGAATAAGCTTACATTATGATATAAACACTAATCACCCAAGATAGAAAGTCATTAGGATTAGTAACCTAGAAACCTTTATATCAAGCATTTTACATAGAATCAATACCTAGTCTTTTAGGACAAGTCTACAAACACTTATATCATTTCATTAAGGTTATAAGATTATGTTAAGACAATGTACAAGTATCCTTAAGTACAAGGTACAAGATTTCAATGCACGACTTGTAAATTAGGTCAAAATAGGTATTTTCGCTCTTTAGACATGTTTACTTAGAATAAGCTATTAAACCAAGTTTGGGAACTCTTTGGACACCTAAAACACAATGTCTATGTTATAACGATACTATTTATGGTCGGTGACGAAGATAGACCTTACCGATAAATAATAAATGACACGTATCCGATACATTAAAGCCATAACCTTGTCGGTTAATCAGGAATTCAATATTATTCGTAGGAACACACATGATAAATAAAAGTTGATTAATAAATATTGGTATGACTATTAGAAATGGTATTAGAACTCGGTCTAAATGATTATTTAATAGTTCGGGTTACTACAACAACGAAGATATTATGTCTCAAGATGATGATACTCAATGATGATAATGCTTAATATACTCATGCTCAATATGAAGAAAATAATCCCAAAGGATCCATCAACCGTATATTTGAGCAATAAATGGAAATTTTGGAGACTACGCGGGAGATTAGGAAGGAGCAAAGGAGTTTTGGTCAAATGTTCAGTGATGCCTTTCTTGTAGGAGAAAGAAGAAGAGGAGGACGAGGAGGAGGAGGAAGATGATGAGCTAATCGATGGCTCATGATGTTTTTATTTTATTCATGTGGTAAGATTCTTTGTAACCCTTACAGAATTTAAGACTTGTGGTAAGGTCTTCTTGGTTATTGCTTTGTTGCTTATTCTTATGCTTAAATATATGTTGTTGCTTGCATTTGTTTTTTATATAGACTAGTTTATTACTGTATACATCTCATTGTCAAGAATTAGCTGCAAAAACAAAACCTCCAATACCCCCTTAAAGTAGAATCTAGTCAAACACCTATTTCTAGAAAACCTAAACGATTAGGAAGTCAATGAAATTAATTTAAGATCATGAGATGCACAATTAAGAGCACTGGGACTCCTGTGCAAGCGTGACCAGCATGGGCTTCAATTGTATCCTTTTCCTCGTCTTATTCTGAACTCGGTTTACTCATAATCTGCATACATTTTTTGTAAATGTGAGAAACACGCACCAAACAACCATTTCTACACTTTTCTTTGATTATAAATCACTACTTCTTCACCACTACCATTACCAAATTCTACATTCATCTTCTACCTCTCTTTTAACCATGGACTCATTTCAAGCATCAACTTCTAACACCAACAAAAGGCCTAAGTTCACAATCATATCACCTAGAGAGTTTTTTGTTGATCTTACACTTGTCAAGACTCCCTCACAAAAATCAACTCCTAGTTATCCAATCACACCCAATGCACCAATAAACACACCATCAACCAATTCGATCAAATCTTTTCATTCTTTACTATCTTCTTTACTGTCTACTAACCTCTATTTGAGCTTACAATCACCACCTCCTAGAGTTTCTCATCCACCACCTTCAAGTGAGAATGAACCCAAGGACATCTCACTAAGACTTTTACCATTAACACCTCTTGATATGGCATACTCTCCATCACCTTCTTCACCATCTCCTATACCTCCATCACCCAATTTAGGCAACCCTATTCCATTCCAATATCTTGAGTCCATGGAATTAGTTACCTATGTTGTTTGCATAACTACAACCTTATTTTTGGTTTGAGAGATGAACTCGATCTCATGTTCTGCTACATTGAGTTCATGCTCTCTCAACCTCCTTAAGATGACACGCCTCAACAAACCACTCCACCATCAGATTTTCCATCAACCAACTAGTGTCTCTTATGGCTAATTCTTGATGATTATGTGATGTTATTGTAGTAGTCTTTTTCCTTTAGGATTTATTTTTCATTTTTTTGGTTTTATATTTATTTTATTTCTTTTAGGTTGTAGTTGTTTCCTTTCATTTCGTTTACCTTTTGTATGGCATTTATGCCAATTTTTCCTCTACAAATCTCATCTTGTGGAAAATGACAATACTCAGATAGAGGGTGTGGATGTTAATGCGACCTTTAGTCCGGTGTTAAAACGGGCACAATTCATAATGTTCTTAGTTTAACTCTTTCTCGAAATTGTCCAGTTCATCAGCTTTATGTAAAGAATGCCTTTTTACATGGTGATTTATCTGAGACATCTTATGCATTAGCCTCCGGGATTTCTAGACTATATTCGTCCTAATTATGTTTTTCTATCACAAAGGTCTCTTCATGGGATCAAGCAAGCACCACGAGCTTGGTTTCAGAGATTTACTTTATATATCACTACCATAGGGTGTCACCATAGTCGATGTGATTCCTCATTATTTATTTATCGACAGACTGACACTGCTTATTTGTTGTTATATGTTGATGACATTATTCTTACTGAATCTTCTGAGACATTACTAAGGCAGGTTATTGGTTGGTTACATCATGAATTTCCCTTGACTGATCTGGGTTCTCTTAACTATTTTTGGGTATTTCTATTACACACGATTCTTCAAGGATGTTTTTATCTCAAAAGAAATATGTTGTTGAGATCTGAGCGGGCTGGTATGGTCAATTGTAATTCTAGTCGGATTCTTGTTGACACTGAGTCTAAACTAGGTGATACTGGTGATATAGTTTCTGATCTGACATTATATCAGAGTCTAGCAGGGTCTCTCTAGGACCTTACTTTTATTCGACCAGATATTTCATATGTAGTACAGCAGGTGTGTCTTCATATGCATGATCCACGGGAGCCTCATTTGTCGGCTCTCAAACGAATTTTCTAATATATTCATGGTACTTTAGATCATGAGTTACAATTATTTTCTTCCTCCATTACAGATTTAGTTGCTTACATATATAGATGATGCAGATTGGGATGGTTATCCCACTAGTCGATGGTCGACTTCAGGTTATTGTGTATTTCTTGGCAACAACTTGCTCTCTTGGTCCTTTATGTGCCAGCCTACGCTTTCTCGTTCTAGTACTGCGGCCAAGTATCGTGGTGTTGCCAATGTTGTTGCAGAGACTTGTTGGATACGCTATTTATTGCATGAATTGCACACTCCATTATCTTTTACTACGCTTGTTTATTGCGATAACATCAGTCTGTTTATTTATCATGTTATCCGGTTCAGCATCAACGTACCAAACACATTAAGAATGACATACATTTTGTTCGTGATTTGGTTGCTGCTGGTTAGGTTCGTGTTCTACATGTCCCCTCTCGTTATCAGTTTATGGTTTTATTTTGAGGAGCTTCGGTCTATTTTGAGCGTACGATGTCCTCCCGCTTCAACTGCGGGCGAGTGTTAGTCGGTATTTCTATGTTCTATAGCCCATACATTTATTATGTATTGTGACAGGGTCAAGCCTAAGTCTAGAACCATCTATGTATGAATATATGCCGATTATGGTAATGCACATATAAGACACATTTTCCTCGCTTTCATATCGAAGCACTAATCAAGTGTATAAATAATGAACCATTACTATTGACAACGCATGCTTGCATATTGGATTCTGATGAAGGAAACAAAATGCAGTTTTTAAAAAAGGCACTACAACAATCGCGCCCTACCCCAGCGATATTTTTGGTGTTTCCCCAGCGACATGTCGCTGGGGAAGCTTATCCCCAGCGACATGTCGCTGGGGTATATTCGCTGGGGTAAGCTAGTTGTTAAAAGTATCCCCAGCGACTTCCCCCAGCGACAAGTGGGCCCCACAGACTTTTTCCTGGAAGAACAGATGCCACGGTGGCAAACTTTTCCCCAGCGACATGTCGCTGGGGAAAATCCTTACAAAATAAAAAAAAATTAAGTTAAACTTAACCATTTTAGCTAATTACAAATTTTCCCCAGCGACATGTCGCTGGGGAAAATTTCCTTTCTTTTGACTTGTCAACGCGTTGCCGTTGACTAGTCAACGCTATCCAAATTTTCCCCAGCGACATGTCGCTGGGGAAAATCTTGATACATTTGACTTGTCAACGCTTTGCGTTTGACTTGTCAACGAATAACCAACTTTTCCCCAGCGACATGTCGCTGGGGAAGAGTCTGCAGGTTTTTTTTAAAATTGCCTGCACAGCAGGCGTTTTCCAGATTTTTTCCGGAATTTTTCCGGAAAAAATCTACCAAAACCTGTAACCAAAACCTGTATTTGCTCACCAAAAGACACATATAAAGTAAACTTGAAATACAAATCAACACAAACGCGGAATAAGTTCAACTTGCACCAAATATAATATAACGTTCTAATGATCACATGGATACTAGGAATAAGTCGGGATAGTTAAGGATACTAGGGAAACAAGCGTTCTAATTTAGGATAATAGGGAAACAAGTCAAGATGAACATAAAGAAACTATGTACCATACTAACAAACACATATATGACACGACTAGCTCGCGTCATCGCCACCCTCCCGATCCTCAGCATCATCACCCGGGCGACTCCCGCTCCCGCTGGCACCAGCATCATCATCCGGGCGACTCCCACTCCCGCTGGCACCACCACTCTCATATGCGGCAAAAAGATCGCCATACCTGGGGTCGTTTCTGAACAAGCCCATCATGAAATCAACATCCCGATCCCGACGAGTCTCAGGGGGTGGTGGCGGAAAGCACGGGGGAGTACTGGTGTATCCTGGCAATACCATACCCACGCCAGGATGGTGGCCGCGAAACTTGCCTCCTCGCACCATCCTGTTGATCTCGGCAGTGGTGTGCTCACCCGTCGCCTCTAGCTCCCTCATCTGATCCTGTGTGGTGACAATAACACAATATAGTAAATATATTAGTCGGGTTGCTAGATTATTAATCAATGATTCATTAAAGTGTGTTTTGAAAAGAATACTTACATACAACTGGAGAGACTGCTCATCTATAAATACACCATCTGAATTCGTATGCAGACGATAGAACATGTCGATCTCTGTAGGCTCCTGTTGGGTTTCGGACGACTTTTGCTGTACATACACACGTAAGTAAGATCAATCTAATTAAATGCGGCAATAATAATATGTATGTAAAATAAATAATGATAATAATAAAATAATAAAAATAAAAAACAATAATAATAATAATAAAATAAAAAAAATAAAAAAAAACCATAATAATGTAAAATCAATAATAATAATAATAATAATTACCATGAGATGTCGAGTGCGAGGGATCGACCGAGAACCATGTCGGGAGACAAGTGTTGCCTTGGACCGATTTTGGCTGTTTGTTGAGGATCGCTTCATGTTAGCTTCGTCAGTCCAAAACTCTATCTGTTTCTCCCACACTTCAGGTGTGTGCTCGTCCGGTCTGTTCCGCCTGATTTGATCCAAATCGTATTCTCCAGTCTCGGGGTTTTTTACAAAGTAATCTCGCTTCAGACTAGCCTTGCTGGTATTGTATGATTTTTGTAGCTGGTGATTAATGGTATCATAAATACTCTTCCACCGAGGGGTGTTCACGTACGGCGTGAGATCATATTTTTTCTGCAATCAAATACAACACATTGAAAACAGAGTTAGAAATATAATTTATATATTTATTTAAATTCGTTTATTTATTTATATGATATAAATAAATAAACGAATTTAAATGAATATACACAATACAACACATTGAAAACAGAGTTAGAAATATAATTTATATATTTATTTAAATTCGTTTATTTATTTATATGATATAAATAAATAAACGAATTTAAATGAATATACACAATACAACACATTGAAAACAGAGTTAGAAATATAATTTATATATTTATTTAAATTTGTTTATTTATTTATATGATATAAATAAATAAATAAATTTAAATAAATATACACAATACAACACATTGAAAACAGAGTTAGAAATATAATTTATATATTTATTTAAATTCGTTTATTTATTTATATGATATAAATAAATAAACGAATTTAAATAAATATACACAATACAACACATTAAAAACGGAGTTAGCAATATAATTTATATATTTATTTAAATTTGTTTATTTATTTATATGATATAAATAAAAAAACAAATTTAAATAAATATATATAATTAAATAAATGAACACGATAATTAAATAAATATAAAATGATAACTTACCCCAATAGCTGTCCGGGCCGCCACCTTGTACCCTTCGGGTACCTTGCTCCACGAAGGGTAATACAAAGGTATTTCCCTAACGACACACCCGAATAAGTTTCCCCAATGATCTGCGTAGGGGCCGATAGGTATAACAAGGTCACCTCTACCGGGTACAAAGTCGACCTCGACCGGCCGGTTTTGATTCTCGGCCACCGCATCCAGTAATTTCAGGCAGCGGGTCTTCTCCCGGGTATTCTTCCTGCCGGCTCTCCTCCCGCCCAAATTGGGCTTTTTCTTTCCTTTTCCTGCAAAATCAAGTGAGTGATAAAGTCATAAAAGTTAAGGCAAACAAGTTAAATATGTGTATCAAATTTGTATTACAATAATCCAGAAATTCTTACCCCGGTTGACGAAGCAACCCCCGCAACCGAATGATGGAGGACGTGGACGTGAAGGATCCTCGCCACCACCGTCCCCGCCGTGGCCCCGTGCAACATCAGTCATCTGTATACAAGTACAATTAGCATAACATGTAGAAATTCATGAACAAAATAATACAAGCATGCACAAATCTAAATATCAAAATAAATTTACACATTTAAACAATCCACAACAATTTCATTCATTCATTCATTCAAATATATAAGTGTATTTTACAAGTTACAACACAAAGTTAATCTTCTTCGTCACTAGAATAAAATTTCTCAACACCATCATCATCTTTGATGAGGTCTTCAACATCAGAATCTGCTAAATCATGAGGAAGGGGGTCTTCATCATCATCGTCTTCATTAGGAACATCATCGTTATCTGGCGGTGCGTCAACCTCTGTTGATTCACCATCTATATGCAAATCTATATAGAAGGTGTAATTACCGAAGTCATTCCCACTAGTAGAAGGTGGGAGATGACTAGTAGAAGGTTGGAGATCACTAGTAGAAGGTGGGAGATCAGATGAGTTGTCCAAATGTATAATATCAGGTTCGTTCTCTACCACGATTACACCGTTGTTCAAAAACTTTTTATGATTAACATGTTCGACGACCTTCACGTTGGGTTTGGCTGGATCTACAAGGTAGAAGACTTGTTTGACTTGTGTTGCGAGGATGTATTGTTCACTTTTCCACGCCTCACCAGAGCCGACGATTTGTGTCATTCCGTTTCTAACGATAAGTTTCTTGACTCTACCAACGGTGTTGCGAGTGTCGAACCACTTAACTTTGAACAACGCAACTTTAAACGACAAATAGTCAAACTCGAGGATTTCTTGAAGCCGACCATAAGTGTTAGTTTTCCCGTCAGGATCAGTCGAATAAACGCCGCTATTTTGAGTTACGCGACGTTCATCGCGGCTCTGCACGACATACCTCACACCATCTACTACGCAACAGTTTACTGACATTGGAGCCCTTAATGGTCCATTAGCCAAAGCGAATAACTCGCTGGTTGGGCTAAACTCTGGGTCTTGGGGATTTTGTGCGTGACGTTCAAAGATCTATGAAGAAGATAGGATTAGATAGAAAACTAAAAATATGATATTGTTATTTTTACACTTAAGTACACAAAATAAGTGTTAGTTTACCAGCGTCTTAAACCAGTGGGGGAATTCTTCTAGCTTGTCTTTTTCTGGAAATAACCTGAAAAACGTTCATGCTATTAGAATAAGTCGTCGAAATGATAAGTTAAGAAAAAAAAGTTACAAAATTAAAAAACGCGTACCTCCGGAACTGGTCTTGGTACGTGTCGATCTCAGGACTGTTGTTAAGTACATACCATCTCACTTTCTTGTACTCGTCGGTAGGAAAATGAGGAAAGGACAGTAAACCAATCGGCTTGCATACCGATCGGAACACCTGAAACTTACACGTTGAGGGAGGGGGGTCCACATTACGATCGGGACGATTAAATTTCGTGGTAACACCCCGAAAATATTGAGAACTTATAGTCAATGCTTCTTCTGCAACATAACCCTCCGCGATCGAACCTTCCGGCTTAGCTTTATTTCTTACATAACCTTTTAGCTTCTTCATGAATCTTTCAAATGGATACATCCACCGGGGTTGAATAGGCCCGCCTTCAAGAGCCTCTAGAGCTAAATGGATGGGCAAGTGAATCATAATGTCAAAGAAAGCAGGAGGATATATGCGCTCAAGCTCGCATAGAATTTCAACCACCTTGACCGAAGCTTTCAACATGTCCTCCTCCATCAAAGTTGTAGAGCAGAGTTGCTTAAACAAGGAACACAGTGCAATTATTGGTTTTGCAATATGTTCGGGCAAGTAATTTTGAAGTCCGTAAGGAAGTAAACGTTGCATCATTATATGACAGTCATGAGACTTCAGGCCCGTTATATTTGTATCATTATCGGTCACTTTGTGCTTGAAGCATGATCCGAACCCATCTGGTAGTTTAACACTTTTGATGTACTGACAAAACTTTTTTCGGTTCTCTGGTGTTAAAGAATACGCAGCCTGGGGCTTCACAGTCTTCCCCTTGTGGTTTACGGTTAGCCACAAAGGTCTTCGAATGCCCATCTTTTTCAAGTCTTGTCTTGCTTTTGCGGTGTCTTTACTTTTGTCATTCATTAACAAAATGTTCAAGATGGCCTCCAACACATTTTTTTCGATATGCATGATGTCTAAATTGTGTCTTAGTGAAATAAAAGGCCAATACTCAAGCTCGTAAAAAATAGACCGTTTAGTCCAGTTAAGCTCGACTGTAACATTGCGGGAAATCTTCACACCCCCATGTTTCGGATGTTTACCCGGCTTACGCCTTAGCAATCTAGCATGTTGCGCTTCGATTACATGCGGTTGATTATAATCTTTAGGTGGATCTTTCTGTTCAGTTTGGCCATTGAAGTCAACACGTGAACTCCTCCATTTATGGGGCTTCTTTAGCCATCTTCTATGGCCAACATAAGCTATTTTGCTTGTGACAGGAATAGATGGAGTTTCTAGGTTACATGTAGGGCATGCATAGTAACCTTGCCCACTCCACCCAGACAAACTACTTCGAGCAGGAAAATCATTTATAGTCCATAAAAGCATCGCTCTCATCTTGAACTGCTTTTGTGAAATAATGTCTGTAGTATCAACACCGTTCTTGTGCCACAAAGTCTTCAGGTCTTTAATCAAAGGCTGCAAGTAAATATCAATGTCCTTGCCCGGGGATTTAGGGCCAGGAATTAACAACGTCAGCATAAAGTTACTTTCTTTCATACATAACCAAGGAGGCAGATTGTATGTTGTCAATACAACCGGCCACATGCTGTAGCTCTGACTAAGGTTGCCGAATGGATTGAAACCATCAGCACACAACCCTAGTCGAACATTTCTTGGTTCTGCTGCAAACTCTGGATACTTCAAGTCAAACTTCTTCCAAGCCGCGCCATCAACCGGGTGTTGCATCTTACCAGGCTCCGCACACTTTCCAGTAGCATGCCAAGTCATGTCTTTTGCAGTGTGTCTAGACTTGTACAAACGTTGTAGTCTAGGAATGATCGGAAAGTAACGCAACACCTTCCTAGGAACTTTCTTCCCCGGTGTGTTAGTGTCTTTCCATCTACTCGTTTTACACACCGGACAGAATTGCAGATTCGTATTATCCTCCCAAAACAAGCAGCAGTCGTGCTCACAAGCATGTATCGACTCGTAACCTAACCCGATCGTTTTAAATGTCTTCTTTATTTCATAGTAGTTCAGTGGGAACATGAATCCTTTACTATCAGGTAACATATATCGGAGAAACTCTAATATTTCATTGAATAAAGAATCTGTCATTTTTCCTTTAGCCTTAAAATAGGTAAATTTTGCCATAAAGTCTAGTCGAGACACATGTTCACAACCATCATACATCGCCTCGTTGGCAATTGCATACAACTCTTCAAACTCGGTACGAGTGGCTTGAGGCGGTTGAGTCGGTTGGTTACTAGTCTCACCAATATTATCTCCTTGTGTTGGTTCAACGTATTAGATAGGGTTCATCATTAGAGGTTCAATGTATTAGATAGGGTTCATCATTAGAGGTTCAATGTATTAGATAGGGTTCATCATTAGAGGTTCAATGTATTAGATAGGGTTCATCATTATAGGTTCAATGTATTAGATAGGGTTCATCATTAGAGGTTCAACGTATTAGATAGGGTTCATCATTAGAGGTTCAATGTATTAGATAGGGTTCATCATTAGAGGTTCAATGTATTAGATAGGGTTCATCATTAGAGGTTCAATGTATTAGATAGGGTTCATCATTAGAGGTTCAATGTATTAGATAGGGTTCATCATTAGAGGTTCAACGTATTAGATAGGGTTCATCATTAGAGGTTCAATGTATTAGATAGGGTTCATCATTAGAGGTTCAATGTATTAGATAGGGTTCATCATTAGAGGTTCAATGTATTAGATAGGGTTCATCATTATAGGTTCAATGTATTAGATAGGGTTCATCATTATAGGTTCAACGTATTAGATAGGGTTCATCATTAGAGGTTCAATGTATTAGATAGGGTTCATCATTAGAGGTTCAATGTATTAGATAGGGTTCATCATTAGAGGTTCAATGTATTAGATAGGGTTCATCATTAGAGGTTCAATGTATTAGATAGGGTTCATCATTAGAGGTTTAACGTATTAGATAGGGTTCATCATTAGAGGTTCAATGTATTAGATAGGGTTCATCATTAGAGGTTCAATGTATTAGATAGGGTTCATCATTAGAGGTTCAACGTATTAGATAGGGTTCATCATTAGAGGTTCAATGTATTAGATAGGGTTCATCATTAGAGGTTCAATGTATTAGATAGGGTTCATCATTAGAGGTTCAATGTATTAGATAGGGTTCATCATTATAGGTTCAATGTATTAGATAGGGTTCATCATTAGAGGTTCAACGTATTAGATAGGGTTCATCATTAGAGGTTCAATGTATTAGATAGGGTTCATCATTAGAGGTTCAATGTATTAGATAGGGTTCATCATTAGAGGTTCAATGTATTAGATAGGGTTCATCATTAGAGGTTCAATGTATTAGATAGGGTTCATCATTAGAGGTTCAACGTATTAGATAGGGTTCATCATTAGAGGTTCAACGTATTAGATAGGGTTCATCATTAGAGGTTCAACGTATTAGATAGGGTTCATCATTAGAGGTTCAATGTATTAGATAGGGTTCATCATTAGAGGTTCAATGTATTAGATAGGGTTCATCATTATAGGTTCAATGTATTAGATAGGGTTCATCATTATAGGTTCAACGTATTAGATAGGGTTCATCATTAGAGGTTCAATGTATTAGATAGGGTTCATCATTAGAGGTTCAATGTATTAGATAGGGTTCATCATTAGAGGTTCAATGTATTAGATAGGGTTCATCATTAGAGGTTCAATGTATTAGATAGGGTTCATCATTAGAGGTTCAATGTATTAGATAGGGTTCATCATTAGAGGTTCAATGTATTAGATAGGGTTCATCATTAGAGGTTCAATGTATTGGAGGGAAAACATTGGAGGGAAAACATTGGAGGGAAAACATTGGAGGGAAAATGTTAACAATTTCCCTCACTTTTTTAGCATAAAAAGAGAAACACACACACTCCTTATCATCACAACCACCAGCAGATTACACACACTTATCATCATAAACAAATTGTTATTATGTACATGTTGAAGCATGAAGCTTTTCCGTGCAGGTGTGGACATGGAGATGTAGTTCTTCGAGAATCGTGGACAACTAAAAACTTTGGTAGACTGTACTATGCTTGTCCACGTTCACGGGTTCAACCTCCAGTTTCATATGGATGCAAATTTTTTTTATGGAAAGACGAACGCGTCCAACTACTAATCAAATCTCTTGGAGGTTCAATGAGCTTTTCTCCTCCAAGCTCTTCTTCAAGACCTTCAACGAACTTTTCTCCTCCAAGCTCTTCTACCAGACCTTCAACGATTCCAATTTCTTCTCCAAGCTCTTCAGCGTGTGCAAACTGTGTGCGCTTGAATGGAATGATAATGGTACTTGAGCGTACGATAGAGTTGTACCGCAACTCCGATAGGCACACATTGGATTCAGCTGCACTACTTCACGACCTTTACGATGACATGGGGAACATTTGTTTGAACTAGTTTATGATGTATCTGTTTTCGTGTTTATGAGTCTATTATCGGTTTAATATCCATGTTTAATTAAGCGCGTGTTTAAGTGTCAGTGTAGAATAAAGTTAGGTTTAGGCGTGTCTGTTTGTAAGCCTCAATGAATGTTAACAATTTTTAATTAATATTAACAATGAATGTTAACAATTATCAGTGAATGTTAACTTTTGGCGGGCAAAATTTTGGCCGGAAAACATTGGCGGGAAAATTAACCATTTGTCTCACTTTTTTTTATCATAAAAAGAGATACTATTTTAAATTTTAATAACTTTATTTTTTAATATATATATTATATTTACTAAAATATTATATAAAGATTACACATTTTCTGAAAATTGGTGGTCAAATAGAAGTCAACCTTTCCCCAGCGACATGTCGCTGGGGAAAATTTTGTTACTTTTTTGTAAAATAGGCGCGTTAACTTAATATCTTTTGGAGGGAATCCTAAAAGTTTCCCCAGCGACATGTCGCTGGGGAAAATATTTGTCATAAATTAAACAACGCATTAACGCTAATCACTTGGATTAGATGTGGGAGAAAGTTTCCCCAGCGACATGTCGCTGGGGAAAAGTTGGCGGGTTAATCTCCCGCTTGCATTAATTGTGAAGTAGTTTGGTCAAAATTCAGTCAACTTTTCCCCAGCGACATGTCGCTGGGGAAAATTTGCTTTGCTTTTTGGTCAAAATTTTTTCGAGAAAGTTTGCCACGTCAGAAAGTTTTTGTCGTTTAGCGACTTTTCCCCAGCGACATCGTGTCGCTGGGGAAAACCCCGATGGGGAAGGGCTGGATTGTTGTAGTGAGGGTTCTTCATCTTCGACTTTAATCATACAATTATATACAAAATATTGCTCGACAAGCTCAAGAATAATTCACTTTTACATGAATTTGCATTTAGAAGGAGGTACCCATCATGTCTATTACAAAATTGTCCATCAACAATACCTCATCCACTCCACAAAAGTAATTCTTCGAGCTTATTTTATCTGCATTTTCATTAACATTCCAAATTCAATGTTAAAAAATATTCATGTATTATTTTGTAGACAAATCCAAATAATACGATGGAGTAATTCTATTCTAAGCAATATATGGAACATACAGACTTCCTTTTTTATTATTTAACCAAACAAAGTTACCCAAATTTTACTAAACTATGCAACATATGTGTCAATAATTGCATACTTGTTAATAAATGGCTAATACTCTTGTGAATCATTATACTTGTTGCATATTTTGGTAAATGATGACTATTGCTCATTTTTTGTGTTGAAAGAAGGTTAACCATACCATAAAATGAGGATTCAAGTTCGTTGATTTGTGGAATAGATGTGCGCTTCTTAAGAGGACACGAAGCCATAGGAAGCACAGGGAGAAAATGGCAATTGGAAATTTCAATCATGTAACCATCTGGAATAGCTGGTTCACCTCGACACCGCCTTCTTTCACCACTGTGGTCACATACTTGATTCCTAATTAATTCCTCGAGTTTCTTGATTATGAGTTCCATATTTGTGTATTGAAACGAAATGTGGTTGTCTTTTGGATTGATTACTCCTGTCTTTGTTGGAGTTACACCACTTCTAACAAATGGATTCCAACCCCATGGTTGAGCAACCTTTTTCAAATGATCCATAGTAATATAAGCCTAAGATTTCTAGCAAGCGTAAGTAATTAAAGATATACTCACCAGCACCTTCAAAATCAAAAAACGATGGACGTCTAATGAGAATAAAATCAAGAACAACATTGTAATACTTGACAGATCTAGGAACGGATTTGCAAACAAACGAGACGTGATTAACAGACAGGAAAGGCATTTTTTGCGACAAAGTAGATGAATCAAACACTGCTTCCTCCTCCATAATGTCACGCCCACCATTAACAACCTTCATTGCCATTATATAAATGAACCAAACATCCTACATTGCACTAATCTATGAGGAAATGAATTGTAATGGAAACTAAGTAGTAAAAACTTGTTATTTTCCGGCATTAACTGAATCACATACATCAAACACACTGGAGGGACATTTTCCCTAGGACGACAATGAAAAAACAACGATTCAGATGTGGATTTGTTTGATAGAGCTATAAAATCACCAACATTGACATCAATGTCTTAATATAGGCTTATAGAAAAAACACACTGGAGGGACATTTTCCCTAGGACGACAATGAAAAAACAGGGATTCAGATGTGGATTTGTTTGATAGAGCTATAAAATCACCAACATTGACATCAATGTCTTAATATAGGCTTATAGAAGCACTAATCAAGATTGGTATACTAATCGAGTTTGGTATAAATAATCAACCATTACTATTGATAACGCATGCTTACATATTGGATTCTGATGAAGGAAACAAATACACTTTTCACAAAAGGGTTCTTCTTCATCTGCCACTTGTATCATACAATTATCAACAAAATGTTGCTCTCTATTTTGAAAGAAACAACACAAAAATCAATTGAATCCATGACAAGCTCAAGAATAATTCACTTTTACATGAATTTGCATCTAGAAAGAGATACCCATCATGTCTATAACAAAATTGTCCATCATTAATACTTCATCTTCTCCACAAAAGTAATTCTTCGAGCTTATCTTATCTGCATTTTCATTAACATTCCAAACTCAATGTTAAAATTATTCATGTTTTATTTTGTAGACAAATAGCAAAATAATACAATGTAGTAATTATGCTCTAAGCAATATTTGGAACATACATACTTCCTTATGTATTATTTAACTAAACAAACTTACCAAATTTTTTACATATATGTCACTATTGCATACTTTGCTAATAAATGACTAGTATTCTTGTGAATCATTATACTTAGGGACGGACTCATATGGGAGCCGGTCACACCCTATTTTGAGTCATAAAGTGTATTTTATTATCAACAAAAGTCAATTTTTAGTGTGTGCAACCCCTAACAATACCTTCTGCTACGTTATTTTATATAGAGCAATTTTAGTTTAGCTCAAAATTTCTTTATCGTGTAAATTTTAGTACTTTTGATGAAAATAAATTGCACAAAAACCTTTCAAAAAAAATTGTGCAACACCCATTTCACAATCCTAGGTCCGCCTGATTATACTTGTTGCATATTTTGGTAAATGATGACTATTGCTCATTTTTTCTGTTGAAAGTAGGTTAACCGTACCATAAAAGGAGGATTCAAGTTCGTTGATTTCTGGAATAGCTGTGCGCTTCTTAAGAGGACACGAAGCAATAGGAAGCACAGGAAGAACATGGCAATTGCATATTTCAATCATGTAACCATCTGGATCGTGGAAGAAAAGTTGGTTCACCTCCACACCGCCTTCTTTCACCACTGCGGTCACATACTTGATTCCTAATTCCTCGAGTTTCTTGATTATAAGATCCATATTTGTGCATTGAAACGAAATGTGGTTGTCTTTTGGATTGATCACTCCCGTCTTTGTTGGAGTTGACTCCACTTCTAACAAATGGATTCCAATGCCATGGTTGAACAACCTATTTCAAATAACCCATAGTAAAATTATAAGCCTAAAGATTTCTAGAAAAAATAGTACACAGACTTAAACTTCAAAAAATAAAATCTGTGCTTCTCAAATTTTACGTTTAATATTAAATCATCCATATTTTAAGAAAACTGCGACTTCTCAAATAACATGTCCACTTTCAGTTACCTACCGACATTTTAAGAAAACTGAGACTATTGCACATTTATACTGTGCATTAATCAGATGTCCTAACCTTTGGACAGTAATTTGATTGGTTAACCATGGATTAATCGGCTAAAAGGGAAACTATGGTTACCCAAAAAAAAATGAAAATAGACAGTTATTTTGGGATCAACTAGAATGGAAATCTGCACACATGAGAATTAACAAATCTCTTTTAATTCTACCAAGGACGGACGTGTTTGGAATTCTATTTTGCGTTTATCTGCTTAGCTTTGTTGTGTGCTACTTTTTACTATCCGACAATGTTCCTGAATTACGTAGTTAGTAGATTAAGCAAGCGTAAGTAATGAAAGAGATACTCACCAAGCACCTTCAAAATCAAAAGACGAAGGTCGTCTAATGCGAACGAAACCAAGAACATCATTGTAAAACTTGACAGATTTCGGAACGGATTTGCAAACAAATGAGACGTGATTAAGAGATAGGAAAGGCATTTGCTGCGACAAAGTCGATGAACCAAACAATTCTTCCTCCTCCATAATTTCTTCTTGCCCACCATTAACAACATTGGGTGCCATTATATAAATGAACCAAACAGCTAAAACAAAATATGATTATTGGAAGTATTAAAGAATATTAAAGAATAAGCGAGTAGTGAGAGTTATATGAATTTGTTGAAACGCTCACTTACTTATATAGACGAAAATTTATTCAAAATAAGTGAAGTAGTCTAGTCAGGTAGTCAGGTATGGATAAAGATCAGGTTTGTATGATAGAATGAGAATCCGATGTGTCAACGAGTCATTCTTTCACTTTTTTACACGCTGGAAATTAAAGAAGAAAATCAAATCTGGTCTAAAACACATGTTTTTTATTGTGCTATTATTATACTACCGCGTTGTAAAGATATTTATTTTAGATTACAACCGACAATCTGTCTCTATTTAACTACACAAATAAAAAGGTTGGCAAACATTTTATGGAGTAAATATGTACAAATACGGAGTCACTTTTATATGCTTAGCTTTCTAATGGCAAAAATGATGAAATTCGAAAAGCCTTAAAATTAAAAAAGGCACCAAGTTGTTTGATGAAAACTTTAAATCAAAATCTTCTTTTGAGCAAGAAATATAAACCGAAATAATATGAGATTGTGTAGGATAACGAGGCTATTAGGTGGAACAAAATGCTTCCGATCAAAACCAATATTCATTCTTGACGCTTTTGTAAGGATTGTCTTCCGACTAGAAGTAATCTGGATGTCCGTGGAATTGACTTGGATTCAACAAGTTGCCCGTTATGACGTTATGTGATGAAACCATTGAAGACTTGCAACACTTATTTGTAGATTGTACTATAGCTAAAGATTTATGGTCCATGGTGAACACTTGGTGGAGCATGGATGATTACCGAAATTAGTGTCTGATCTAATGACTTGGGGAGACTCTGTTAACCTAAACAGTACCTCAAAGTCATGTTTCAGTATACAAAGTACAACCTGGATCATTTGACTATATCGGAATCGGATTTGTTTCGACTCGAAACCTCCTAGAAAAGATACCTTTGTTCATGATATTAAAATCCTATCTCACCCTTGGATTACTCATAGAGCAAAATTGTTAAACCAATTGATTGGTTATATTATCCCATCAAAGCTTGTTTCAATTCCATAAAATCTATATTATGAATTTTTGTTGATCGGTCTCTAGCATCTTGCTAGAGCTTTTGAGCTTTTTTAATATATATGGCCGTTCAAAAAAAAAATTATGATTTCAAAAAATTTATAAAGCTCCATACGAAGGTGTATAATAGAAAAAACAAAAGGATAAATCCGAGATATGTCGCACCACACACGTCGTCTTTAATTTTTTCACTCACATGAATAAGAGATTATTTATTGATCCTATATTACTCGAATAACTGACCTTAAACATGTTCACCATATCTCTTATTTATATTTATGAATAATAAATCGCGCGAAATGTAAAAGGTTATGGGAATATAATGACAATTCCATAACAAAGACAGGTGGCAATTTGATTGAATAGCCTATTTCACGTGTTGATAAGTAGATATTTAAATTGTTCAAAAAAAAAAATAAAAGTAGATATTTAGAACATATAATTTTCGCAAAAAATTTTAGTTGGGCCAAATCAACCACCCCACCATCTAAACCTACCCAATGTAAATGATGTCTATTCGCTGGACGCTGGGGCTCTGCCTTTTCTCCGACGACTTAACTCTTCAAACTTCATAAACGACGGACCCACGTGTTTTATATGCTAAGGAAATCATTCAAATAAACCTTACTCCGTAGTATTTGTTAAGGAAAATTACATGTTAAACTTAATACAGTAACAATTTCCTTATCAGAATGATTCTTTTCGGGGCTCTATATGTGTATGTTATGTTCTTGTGATCCTCTTCTAATAAGTTCATCGGTGTATATGACATCTACCCCTCAGATTTATGTAATGTATATCTACCTGAGATCACACACTCAATTATGCTGTTAAAAAAAACTCATTTATGGTTTTGAATCAAATTGCAGAAATGGTATAAACTCGTAGTTTGGATCAGCATGATGCAACTTGAATATTTTGAATTTCTGATAATGATATAAAGTATAAAAGTGACTGCTTAGTTGTTATTTACTTATATAAGATATTTTTCCTTTGAAGAGATATTTTTGGAAGTCCATGCTACATGACAATGCAAACCACATCAGTACATCAACTATGTGGGATCGCTAACATTAAATCTGGTTCACATTTGTCGTTGAATGTACTAGGTAAACTAAGTTTACAGACTGAAATAGTAAAAAAGAAAAATACTTGTCACTGAAAATATAAAAAGGAGAATTTAGAACTAGGTTTTATTAGATATAATCAGGCCTTTTGTTATAATTAAGGAAACTTTTGTTACCTGTTCAATTACTGCTAGAAATACTTTTTATGATGTTATAAATACCGTTGAAAAGTATAAAAAAAAAAACATAATTCTGAAGTCATTATTAGTTTTAGTGTCATTTCACTTGGAAAATTTGGACTCTAATAAACTGATCTTTGAAATTTGAACTTGTACAATTGATGCCACATAGGTAGCTACCCAGCTCTACTATTGAAAACAATAGATAAGGAAAGAAGTGCCGAGGACCCAACATTTTGACACCAGATAAATGGTAGAGTAGATCAAGGAAAGCTAGTAGCTTTAAAAGCAGAACAATCAGAAACGAACAACTTTTCATGGAGGTTTACGCAGAATGACCACTTTTTCTAGAAAGTTATACTTGGAAGAAGAGTAGCAATAAGAGCATTTATTATGGTGGTTTAAACATAGGTTCATAATATTATGAAGAGATCTATACTTTTGAAAACCATAGTGGAAGCTTATTTCATGCTTACATGGCATGAAGAGGTCTAATATCTTGGACCTCTTTACAATTTAATCCATTTGAGATATATGTGATGTTTATAAAGTTTAGGAATTTATCTATAGTGGATATAGGTTTATACAACAAAAAAGTTTAAAAATTAATGAATTTAATGAATTACAAACCTATATAGAGGTCTAACATAGTGGATGCCCTAATAAGCTATTTAAGTTATTTTCCTACTTGATTTGTTCTATTCTAGGTTACTCATCTGATTAATAAAATAAGATGGACAAATAGAATAAAAAGGTACTCATCTTATATTAAAATTAAATTAAAGGTATTCAACTTTTTTTTTTCTCAATTTAAGGTACAGATTTTTTTTCTTGTTATAATGTTGGGATAATTAACAAATTTAAGGTTATATATTAACGATCGTTTACTTTATTATTGCATCTTTGGTCCTTTATATTAACGACACTTTGTAATCAACTCAAAAATCATTTATTTTACAGTTTTACACCGTTTTCTATTTTCGTTTGAGTTTTATCATTTTCGTTCGGTTTTTTACGGTTTAGTTCGTTATTTGTCTTTTTCGTCTATTTTACTGTTTTCTACCTTTTTTAACGTGTTTGATATCGTTTTCACCGGGTTTTTTTTTACTATTTTCGTCATTTTCTAGCAGTTATCACCTATTTTTTAAGGAAAGAAAAAAAAGTAAAAAACGAACAAAAACGGTCATAAATTGTAAAAAGAGTCAAAAAAATGATATAAAAAAAACGGACGAAAACAGTGAAAAGCCATAAAATGGACACAAACGGTGAGAAGAACTCGAAAAAGTATAAAATGGATGAAACGGTTAGAATCGGTAAAATAAGGACGTATGTTGTAAAATTGGAACGAAAAGATTAAAAACCGAACAAAAATGGTAAAAATCAAACAAACTTTAAGTTTTAGACGGCGTCTAAAACTGTAAAAAAAACGAATTTTTGAGTTTATTATAAAGTGTCATTAATAAAAAGGACTAACGATGCAATAATAAAGTAAACGAACGTTAATATGTAACCTTTAAATTTGTTAATCTCCCAATATTGCAACAAGAAAAAAAATTGATAACTTAAATTAAGGAAAAAAAAAGTTGAGTATTTTTAATTTAGTTTTGACATAAGATGGGTCTATTTGCTCAAATAAGATTTATCTGTAAGTTTTAATTAAGGGTATACAGAGCCCATTTAAACTGTTACTGCAGCATCTACAAATCAAATTGCAACCTGTAGATAGAATGCAGATCAATCTCGCTTATCCGGCCCAGGCTACATTATTGGAATACAGTATAAATATATATGCTTTTTTATTGGTGTCTGTCTTGTTTTGGACCATCGCACACTACCAATAACATCATTTATCAAACTGCTACTCACATAACTTCTAGCATCTGGAATAACATCAATGTCTGAGTCTTCTTTTAACGTCTAGATGCATTCATTAGAAATGTGGGGATAGCATCTTATGTAGGGAAAAAGAAGCTAGTGACAGGGGACATGCGAGACATATCTACACCAGCTTCGATCTATTCCCATTGCTTTTCTAGCAAAACATGTTTTACATATACCCTCTTATGCAACACTTTACAACGCAAAAAGGATACGTGACTCTTTACTAATGGTAGCTAGTGAAGGATTTATATTTCTTATAATCATCTAACAACATGATCCAAAAAGTTTACTGATTAATCATATCGTGTTTGGTTTAGCATATAAAAAATTCGTTTGAATTGATAAGAATAATCAACATTTCATAAATTTGTCTAAGAATATGACAACCTATTAGCAGTATTATTTGTCTAAGCCCAAGACTTTTATGTTTTATGTAGTTACTAGCAGGGTACCCGCGCGATGCGGCGGCGGGTACCCTGTGACTAAATTTTCTTCGGTGTTATAATTAGTGTTTTTAATTATAATTTTTGAATCAAATGTTTTCATCTAAAAACATGTTCTATAACGATATTGGCTTGCATGTCTAAACACGAATTGAATATGAGATCTTTTACTTTTTTGAGTCTGGTCTGATGATAGGTTATAAAGTCGAGCCATTTCGTCTGGCTTTTTTTTTATTTAACTCGGTTGAGGCTAAACTCCGTTGAGTTAGTTGAGTTAACCAAGTCCTTACATTTTATATTCCCGGCATATTGATTTTAGCATATTCTCGGCACTCAAAAAATTGACATTATAGTTTGTATTAGTATAAGATAGATGCTTTTTAGTTTTGTACAATGTGCATATGGTATTGTATATTTATGTAATGGGGTTTTTTATTAAGAGTATTAATTACAATTTTAAATTTAACTTTACCATATTGTACATTTAGCTTGTAAAATTGTATTCCTTACACAATGTTTTGGTTTGTGCATTAAAATGAGGTACAACATGTAGATGTAGTAGTACCTTTTAATTTTTTTGCATTTAATAAGAAAGAGATATCAATCTCTTTTATAAAGGAGTTAGATTGTAGAATAGAATAATTGTGTGTGTATTATTGAGACTAATATGCATTGCATATATAGCCTAAGGGATAAGTATCAACCCCTGTTTACAGCTCATCTAAATGTACATATATGGAAAGCTTAATCAACTAGTAAGTGTACATCTAATCATAATCATAACAGAATCACAGCTAACACTCCCTCGCAGTTGGAGCGGGTGGACATCGAACGCTCAAACTGGAACGAAACTCCTCAAACCATGCAGAAGGCATACCTTTAGTGAAAATGTCCGCGTAATAATAGCGGGAAGGAACATGGAGAACACGGACCTGACCAGCAGCAACCAAATCACGAACAAAATGTATGTCAATCTCAATGTGCTTTGTACGCTGATGTTGAACCGGATTGCAAGAAAGATACACAGCACTCACGTTATCACAATAGACAAGCGTAGCGGAAGATAAAGGAGTATGCAATTCACGAAGTAAATTCTGTAACCAACAAGTCTCAGCAACAGCATAGGCAACACTGCGATACTCTGCTTCTGCACTTGAACGAGAAAGCGTTGGTTGACGTTTAGAGGACCATGAGAGTAAGTTGTTGCCAAGAAACACACAATATCCAGAAGTGGACCGCCTAGTAGTAGGGCAACCAGCCCAATCCGCATCTGAATAAGCAATCAAAGATGTAGTCGAAGAAGCAAACAACTGTAGCCCATAATTCAAAGTACCCTGAATATATCTCAAGATCCGTTTAAGAGCTGAAAAATGAGGCTCCCGAGGATCATGCATGTAAAGGCAGACCTTCTGAATGACGTAAGATATATCTTGTCTAGTAAATGTAAGATACTGGAGAGAACCTGCAAGACTCCGATATAAAGTTGGATCGGATACCGGATCCCCATCACTACCTAGCTTAGACTCAGTATCAACAGGAGTCCGACTAGCATTACATGTAATCATGTGTGCTCTCTCAAGAATCTCGACAACATATTTTTTCTAAGATAAGAACAACCCAGATGGATCTCGCGTAACAGAAATACCCAAAAAATAAGTAAGAGGTCCCAAATTTGTCATAGCAAACTCCTGATGTAATGAAGTAATAATCTGTTGTAACAAAGTCTCAGAAGAAGCAGTGATCACAATATCATCAACATATAATAATAAATAAGCAGTATCTGTGCCCTGACTATAGATAAACAAAGATGTGTCACAACGACTATGAGAGAATCCAATACGGGTAATGTAAGAAGCAAACCGCTGAAACCAAGCACGAGGGGCCTGTTTAAGCCCATAAAGAGACCGTTGTAATAAGCACACATAATCAGGGTGTGCAGAATCACGAAAACCTGGAGGCTGATGCATGTAAACAGTCTCAGATAAGTCGCCATGTAAAAATGCATTCTTGACATCGAGCTGGTGAATCGGCCAATGTCGAGAAACAGCTAAGCTAAGTACAGTCCGAATCGTACCCGGTTTAACCACCGGACTAAAAGTCTCATCCACATCAACTCCCTCTATCTGTGTACTACCGTTTGCCACAAGACGAGCCTTGTAACGACTAAGGGTACCATCTGCTAAATACTTGTGACGAAAAAGCCACATACAACGAACAATGTTGATGTCCGCAGGTCGAGGTACTAAAGTCCAAGTGCTATTTTTAATAAGCGCATTATATTCATCGCACATAGCATTTTGCCAATTTGGATCATTAAACGCATCTCGATAAGACTTTGGTAACGGCGAGACAGTGGACACAAGACAATTATACTTTGGATTAGGATGATTAGTCCCAACACGGAAACGTGTGACCATGGGATGAACAGAGACATGGTTTGGGTTTTGAGGTGGATCAGGAATAATATGCGGGTGAGTAACAGTTTGGTTTTGATCATGGGTGAAATTGTAGGCATAGGTGGAGAGCGGGCTGGTGATTGGTGTTGGGTCGAGGCGGGATGGTGGGTCGTGTTGTGTGGTGTCTGATCTTGGGCTGCTCCAGAGTGGGTAGATGTAACAGGTGAGTTGAGATTTTCATTAAGTGGTGTAGTGGTAGGATGTATGTTAGAATTAATTGGTGTAGCATGTTGAAAAATAGTTGGTGGAGTAACGGGAATGGTTGGAGGGTTTATATCGGGTGAATCATCCAGAAATGAATAAGTAGGTGCTGAGGTGGGTGGATTTGAGCCATATGGAAAAACGGTTTCATCAAATGTAACATGGCGGTAGATAATTATTTTATTGGTGCTTAGTTCAAGACAACGATATCCACGATGGTTGGAAGCTTGTCCCAAAAAAATTGAAGGTGTGGCGCGTGGTTCAAGTTTGTGACTGGTGTGAAGGTGAGGGTAACATAAACATCCAAAGGTGCGTAAAAGGCTATAGTCTGGGTTTGTTCCAAACAATCGGATGTAAGGTATTTCATTGTTGATGGCAGTGGATGGTAAAAAGTTTAATAGGTGAATAGCCATATTAAGGGCTTCTACCCAAAACGTAGGTGGAAGATTAGCTTGAAATAGTAAGGTCCGAATGAGATTGTTAATGGTGCGAATTAGTCTTTCAGACTTGACATTTTGTTGGGAGGTTTTAGGACAAGAAAACCGAAACTGGATACCTTTTGAGGCAAACAATGTATGTAAGGCGCGATTGTCGAATTCACCACCATGATCACACTGAAACGACTTAATTTCACATTTAAACTGAGTGTTAACATAGGTACGAAACAACATAAACTTAGACAACACATCTGATTTATTAACCAACGGATAAACCCAAACAAAATGCGAATAATGATCCAAAAATAAAACATAGTATTTAAATCCTGAAAGACTCGGAATGGGCGAAGTCCACACATCCGAGTGAACAATATCAAAACGAAATGTAACTGAAGTATTGGAACTAACAAAGGGAAGCTTCACGTGTTTGCCAAGCTGACAGGCATGACAAAAAACGGGAGGTTTCTCTTTATTACACGAAATAAGGTTACGAGAAACAAGACGACGTAACACTTCACTTCCTGGATGTCCAAGTCGTTGGTGCCACGTATGTTGACTAGTAAGAAAAGCATGAGGAATTGGTGAAGGTTGTGTGACCGGGTAAAGATCCCCCGTGCTATCGCATCGAAGAAGCACCCGACGAGTCATGAAGTCTTTAACAGAAAAACCAAATGCATCAAATTCAACAATACAATGGTTGTCACGAACAAATTGACGAACAGAAATTAGATTTTTGACAATATTGGGCGTAACAAGAAAGTTATTAAGGTGAAGAGATCGCGTAGAAGTTGGCAAAATACTATGTCCTGTATTGGTGACAGGTATAGAATGACCGTCACCAACCGAGACGGATGGATAAATGCACATATTAAAAATATTACTAAGACTAGTAACTGAACCATTAAGGTGAGAACTCGCACCTGTATCCATATTCCATGCACTAGTAGGATCCTGAAGAGCCACGACACTAAAGGCATGTGGTAATGTGTTCTCTTGTACCGGAATAGCTAAATTTGGTTGAACTTGCTGAAACGAAACCATATTGGGCTGAATCTGTTGTACCGTGCTCATAGTAGGCTGAACCGGCTGAAAGTGAAAACTGGGCTGCAGTGGTATAAATCCTGGTGGGCATGTGATGTGGCTAACGGGTTGGGCTTGTGCATAATAATAAACCATTATATTGTAGCAAATACCAAACGAATGTGAATCTCTAATTTCAAGCGAGCAACAAATTACCCACCACAAAAAAAGAGAACAGTGGTTATTCTTTGGTCAACAATTGTTGGCTACTTGAAATTAAAATAATACCTAATCTTTTTGTTATCAAATCTTCTTGCAAACAAATGAAAACTAAATAAAACGATGCCAATTCTTTGTTTTACCGAAGACCAAGATACTTATTGATGGTACGATTTGTTACCAAACGAACAAACAAAGGAGCTTCACTAATCAAAACTGTAAAAGAAAACTGTAACACCAACAAAAAAGATCATGTGGATTCGGTGACCTTGCACGAATCACCATCACAATATTTGATTAATTTGTGGACTTGTAACCTAGTACAAATCACCAACACAATATTTGATTAATTTGTGGACTTGTAACCTAGTACAAATCACCAACACAAGAACTTGCTGTAGAGAAGATTTCAGAATCGGAGGTGAGATAGTTTAGGGTTTTGGATCGTTTGACTCGATACCATGTAGAATGGAATAATTGTGTGTGTATTATTGAGACTAATATGCATTGCATATATAGCCTAAGGGATAAGTATCAACCCCTGTTTACAGCTCATCTAAATGTACATATATGGAAAGCTTAATCAACTAGTAAGTGTACATCTAATCATAACAGAATCACAGCTAACAGTTATATTTTTCCCAAGGTCCAAGTCATGAACCGACTTATAATTGTATTTATATTTGGTTTGGGTGCATTATAAGATGATGGAATTTAAATAAAACAATATGATATATGATGGCGTATAGTATAGATCGGCCTATTCGGCCTAAAATCATACACCAAACCTTGGGTCAAGGCCCAAGTACATATAAGCCCATCATTGTGGCAAAACACTAAGCGGATCAACTTCCCGAGAGCGGATCCACGAGTAACTAGTGGACCAGCTCCTCTGAGGTAGAACCGCGACCACTAGCGGATAAACTCTTCGAGAGCGGATCCGCAAGTCACGACTAGCATATAAGGACAAAGGCCTTTAGCCGACAAAGACCTACTCTGAGCACTATCCGAACTACTAGGAAAACCTAGTACCAACTATGAGCACTATCCGAAATACTAGAAAAACCTAGTACCAAGCTCGCTTATAAAAGGTAAACCCTGATACTTCCACAAGGTATGATTTTCTCACTAACCCCAATACAGACTCATGCTTTGTTCTTAGTCAATAAAAGGTATGATTTTCTCACTCTCTCCAATACAGACTCATGATTTTCTCACTCTTCCTAATTTACTCATTGAACCATTTTGAGGTATTTTATTTTTAGTCAATTCTTGATAAGATATTTGACATCTGCCATGGATGTTTGGTTCCGTGTATCGGTTCCTATAAGCCTGGGATTGTTGGAGAGACTGATCCTTGTTCTGGCTATCTGGGAAAAATCGAGCATATTTTCAGCTCTATTTTACGCGGCCTATCTAGTATTCTCGTGGCCATACAGGCTCTTCCCCGTCCATCCCGACACGTTTCAAGGTCTGAACCCGGTATCTTTAGATACCTTCGGGCCACCTTACCGCTAGGCCATCTTGGAGATGGTTACATGTTGGTGATTTTAGTGTCATCAAATCATTTGGTGTAATAGTGATTTATGCGAGACCAAAGGAAATTCGAGTTAAGTGAGAATATTAGTTCGGAGGTGTGGAGTACACGCTCGTATAAACAAATTAACTTGATTTCGAACACGGGAAAAGATAGGAAACAAAGTCTAAATACGTCCTAGTGACATAATGACAGTCACTGGGCTGTCACTAATAACATATTGTTGTGTTGAAGCAGTTAGTGGCAGTTTGAAATCTGTTACAAAACTGTCGCTGGATACAGTAAATTTAAAGGTTCCTAAAGGGTGTGACTTTTTATTAAGGGACATAACTTTTCCCTACATGGTTTTATATATTGTGAACATCAGTTTGGTCTTTCATATGATTAATATGAAGAATCATAACAACCCATACAATCTTCTCCATGTTTTGCTTTAATCTCTTGTGCCTAGAAATTAAAGTGTTCTTCTTGTCTTATCCCGATAAGGATTTCGTGTAGTGCAGGGCACCGATAGGTCGAAATACTTTATACGGAAAGCAAACTCAACACGATTCAAGCAAGATATCCAAGATTCATCACATACACTAACCCTTATTTCTAACAAACGTATAAAGTATACGTTGTGATAATCATGGTTGTTGGAGAATCGTGTGGAAAGATCACTAAATATGTTGCGGAAAGATCACTAAATCTGTTTGAAGTTATGTTTAAACCTTTTAAGAAATGGATACTTGCTAGTTGCTATGCATGGATAGTTTGTAACGGTTAATGTCAAACATGGAATCTGGAGATACCAATAGATGCGACATGCGAGGATAATTAAACAAAGATCTTATGAGTACGCATTTTCTTTTCATTTTTTTTTGAACGGCGGATTTTATTACGAACTAGCAAATGCTAGACAAACTTACATAGAGTTCATAACAACCGTGGGATTTTTTAACCACTCACTCCAACTAAGATTACAATTTGGGTTTCTAGACGAAACCTACAGAAAAGAGTAAGCTACAATTGTGTCCCAAAGATTAGCTTTCTTTTGGGGTGTAGGGGAGAAAATGAGAGAGTTGCGGTAACTCCAAATACACCACATAAGAGTACCTCCTGTAACTTCGATGCCCAATCTGACTTTAGTAGAAACACGAGCACTAGAGAGCCACTCGAACCACTCCATAATATCGCCACAAACAGGGATGTCAATATCCCACCAATTTGCAGTGAGAACCCATAAACTTTTTGCCATCTTGCAATTTAAAAATAAATGATTTACCGTCTCTAAATCACTGAGGCAAGAGGGACAAAGGAGCGAACTAACATCGATGTTACGCTTGTCCAAATTAACCCTAGACGAAAGTCTGTTAAGCATAAGCCTCCAAAGAAAAACATTTACCTTGATGGGAAGGGTTTTACACCAGTGAGTGACTTTATTCCCCGCGTTTAGGAAGTGAGAATCAATCAAAAAACGTATAGAAGCAACCGAAAAACCTTTCGCCCCACCAGGTGACCAGTACCATGTATCGCGATTATCAGAAAGCGTGTAACTTCCTATAGTATTTTTGAGACCATCGAATTGGACCGACTCCACACCACCTCTAGGGGCACGACGCAGAACCAAAACTAAATCATCCATATTTAGACGACTAGCAATAGAACAAGCTTTATCCGTTTCAAGATTAAAAATTCGCGGGAAAACATCTTTGAGAGGTTGGCTTCCACACCAAGAGTCATACCAGAATTTTCTTTTCATTTTTTAATTTAAGCATTGATGCATACACGTATGTGTTGCATGGGTATTGATGCATTACATGTATTGCATGAAAATTGTGATAAACATATGAGTCAAATTGTTTGACACACATGTTGATTTAATTAACATGCTGATTTTAAATGTTTGTTTGATTACTGGGAACATATCGAAGTATGAAAACTATATAATAGGGTTCCTATTAATATGATGTGTTGGATACTTTATGATATGGTATGAAAAAATATTTTATGCAAAATCATGTACATGCGTTAAATATATTTCCTTGGAGAAGTTTGCCAGTAAACGTATTGATGATTTATACATAAAGAAAAAGATGCTAACCAATAAAATGATCCATGGACTTCTGTTAATCATTAGATTGATAGATGCTTTGCATAAAGATAGTTATATTCTTTACATTTTGGGTATCTAGTGTTGAAATCTGATTCGTTGATAGAAACTGAAATTTGTGTGTTTAATTTAGTTTCGGTTGCGGTGACGTTAACATGAGATTGATCAATTCATACACATGATAATCTCGGTCTATGTTTATTTGACCGTTATGTATGCTGATCGTTTCTATAAAAGTGATTTGTTTGTATATGTTTGAGTGAATTGGTTGAACTCATGTTTACAATTTACTCTGTTTGGTTGAAAATGCGATAAATCACAAGATGTGATTCAGACAAAAACTCGTATAGTTTTGCAATTTTCGAGATATTGATTTTGTAAAAGGAAGTGTCCATAAAACCTAATGAGGATTTCATGAATTTTTTAGGATAAAGCTTTTGTTTTTTGATAATGAATCAAAACAATGACAAAATGAAAACATCATTGGTTTCTATAATGATAATAATTCATTGCACTTCATATGAGTCTATCCCATGGTGTTTATAAATATATATATTGGGATGTTAAAAGTTAAGTACTTACTCCTTGATTAAAACCATGAATTTTGGTTTGAGATCTTTCAACATGGAAATGACAAATAACGATACAAGTGTATAGTTTATGAAAAGACCATGGCATGATATTCACAAATTGGTGTGAATTAGTATCTTGGATCAAAGATACACAGTTTTATAATGTATAAACTATAAGGGGCATCATGATTAGTCATTTTAGCTTCTTGCTCATTAGAAGTTAGATGGTTGAAAGACGTGCTAATCAGTCGTGTTTTTATAAATTGAGTATCGTCATATTTGTAGAAAAATCATGGATTATGGTTTATGATAAGACAGAAATCATTGAATATGATAACGATGAATTGATGTAGGTTGGATAACTGATCAACGATATTACACATCGATAAGTGTTGGGTTATGCTTAGTGTGAACGTAATATTTGAGATCAAAGGTTTTACGTTGCGCAACGTATCCATGATGACATCAAGATTATTGTTTAGCTTCTTGAGTTAGAAGTGTAATGGTAAAGGGACTTTGTAGAAACTAGAAGGGGGGGGGGGGGGGGGGGGTTGAATAGTTTCTTATATTTACTTGTTAAAATATGGTTTCCAAAAATCCTTTTTCAAAAACTTAGGCTTGAGGAAATATGTGAAATCTTCTTATGCACAATATGAACAATGATAGTGTAGCTAAACTAATACTAACAAAAATATATCCACAAAGAATAAAGAATGATAGTGTAGCTAATCTAATACTAACACATGTATATGCAAAAAGAATAAAGAATGTAAAGAGTTAAGGGTAAAGAAAGATCAAACCGAACACCAAGGATTTATAGTGGTTCGGCAACGAAGCTCACTCCTCGTTCCTACTCCACTCCTCGAGTACTCCTTACTCGAGAGTTCACTACACAACAAGCTCCTTATGGTGGAGAAAACCGTACACGTCGCTTAACCAATTTCCGACTCTAAGCTAAAAGTCGAGCCCTAAGTGTAGCTAGGACCAATCTACACAACTATACTTAGTACATACACAACTTCCAAATAGACACAACTACTTGGATCTTCACAACTATGACACAACTACAAGTATATAAAATTTGATCTTCAATGGATCTTTGGTGGTGGACTCAACACTTCACTAGGATAGTGTTCTTTTCTTTGCACTTGGAGAGGAATGGATGGAAGAACAAGATTCACTTCTTAAACAAGTAATAATCAAACAAATGATCAAAGATTTGAGTGATTAAAGAAGGGGTTTGAATCTGGAAATAAATGTGCAAAAGAGGTGAGGTGAAAAGCTGAGAATGGTCCACTATTTAAAGGATAAAGGAGCTAACGGCTATATCTGCCCGCGGTACCTTATCACAGCCCGCGATACCTTATCGATAAGGTACCGCCTAGGCGCTAAGGTACCGCCGGACTAGACTCCGCTCCTTTTTGTCCTTTAGTGGTGGAGGTCTTATCTGGGTATAAAAAATATCCTGAAAGGATATTCTTAACAGAATAAGAATATGCCATTTTCAAATTTCAAATAATTAATTTAATAAAACATTTTCTTAAAAATAAAGTTTAATAGAAACTTGTCACATTTAATAAAAAGTGAGCTTTAAGAAAAGATTAAATCACTTGATCACTTGATTAAGGTTAGTACTTGTTTATCCATACCTTAAGTGAAAATGGGTAAAATGAAAAATACTTGAACTCAAGAATTCGTTTTTCGTTGTTTTCGTAAATGCTTGTTTTTACATATTGTCGTAATCAAAACTAAGCGAGACCGAAAAATGCAAGTAATGTTTTTAGTCATTATTGCATTAACAATCTCCCCCTTTTTGATTCCGACAATACATAAACTCAATCACACAAAAACAAGATTTTCGAAGACGAGTTTATTCATTTCTCCCCCTTTGTCGAAGCAAAAAGGTTGCGTAAGCCAGTGTTGAAGAAACGGACTTTGCAAAGACTCCCCCTTGGTGCTTACTCCCCCTAGCTTAGGGCACCGGGGAATCGAGATATGGTGACAAGCTACATAGAAGGGTTAGTTGAACAAAAGAAACAACCAACAATATATAGCAATAGGTCACATAAAGAAAAATAAAAGAGAAGAAAACACAAGGACAAAGATCCAAGATAGGTTACTAAAGGAACATCATACAAAGAAGTATGGAAAAAGAAACAAGCCAAAAGCATAAATCTAATCCTAGTTATTCTAGAATTCTAAGATTTGCTTGAATTTGGTGTCTTGAGGATAAGCAATCAATGCTTATATGAAAGACAAGGTAATAGCGGAGGGTGGTGATGGTGGCTTGTTGGAGATCTCATAATCAAAGTGAAGAGGAGGCTTGATTAAGAGACTCTTGATGTAGCTCAACTCCTCATAGATGTGTGCCATAGCAAGATGTTGATATTGACAACAATGACAATATGTTCCATGGTGCATGACATTATCATGAGAAGGAGGAAGAACACTAAAGGGTGGTGGTGGAAGAAAGGAAGTTCCACAATCAACATTCTTGGTAGGAGAAATGTGATTAAGAGTGTTCTTGGGTGGGTTTGGATTGAAAGCAATTGGAGAAAATGGAGGAGATTCAAGGATTTCATTGGGAGAATAAGACGTTTTGGATGTGAAGTAATGCAAAATGCTTATGGTTTAAATAGGGAAGGCTTAGGGTATTTTTGGGGTGGTCAAAGGGTTTGAAACAAAGATTCTCAAAAAAGTTGGAGCAAATCTGGAGTTTCAGACAAAAACCCGAAAAAGGAAGGCCACTGTAGGCGGTTCCTTATCTATGGTGGCGGTACCTTATCAATAAGGTATCGCGGTTCACATATGGAACCGCCTACAAAAGTAGGGTTTGGTGTTTGGAGAAAGATTTTTCAGCAAATCTTATTTTTCTAGTCTAACTTATCATAGGGATGTGCTTAAAAGCAAAGATAGACAAAGAAAACATATGCAAACTTACCAAATAGAGATTTGACCAAAATACATGGATAAAAAAAATCAATGTAGGAGGTGTGTAAGACAAGACCTTAAGTCATGACACAATGATCCTCCACGATTCAATCTTGTTCTTGCTATGTTTGAGAGAATCATACATATGAATAATGTAAGCTCTACATTAATAGCGAGAATCTATGAAAAATCGTTTTTAGATTGAATTAACAATGTCAAACGAATTTCTCAACCATTTTCGAAAGAGACTTTGAGAGTTTTGAAAAGGAGAGGAGAAGATTTTTCAAAAGAATTTTAAAAGACTCAAGGACTCAAAGTGGTAATAGAAAACACACAAGAAGAAAAGAATTTAAGGAAGATGTTCCATTAATCCTAGACCTAGACGCAAGTAATTAAAAGGTTCCCTCTTAAGTGGCTTAGTGAAGATATCGGCTAAGTTGTCCTCGAAGGGCACCTTTTCAATAGTAATGTTCCCCTTTTGAACATTATACCTAAGGAAATGGTGTCTAATTTCTATGTGTTTGGTTCGCGAATGTTGCACGGGATTCTTGCTTAGGTCTATAGAGCCTTTATTATCGCACATGATGGGAACATCATCAAGAGAAATCCCGTAATCAACAAGCGCTTGCTTCATCCATAGAGCTTGTTGGCATGCTTTTACGGCACTCACATACTCGACTTCCGTGGTGGATATCGCAAGAGCGGTTTGTTTCTTGGAGAACCAAGAAGTTAAACAACAACCCATGAAGGTACAAACTCCACTAGTGCTTTTCCGGTCCACATAGTCTCCCGCATGATCCGAGTCCGCGTAGACAATGGTTTCTACGCCGGTCCCTTTAGGATACCATAATCCTAAATGTATAGTGCCTTTAATGTATCGGAAGATACGCTTAACCGCTTCAAGGTGAGAGGTTTTGGGAGCCTCTTGGAAGCGAGCACAAAGGCAAACACTAAACATGATATCCGGTCGACTTGCCGTTAGGTACAACAAACTACCAATCATACCTCTATATTTGGTGTTGTCTACCGACTCACAATCATCATCTACGGTGAGTTTAGTATCCAGGCCATAGGGGTCTTCATTGGTCTAGATTCTTCTAATCCAAATTTCCTTAGCATTTCTTTAGCGTACTTAGATTGACTAAAGAAAATACCATCGTCCATTTGTTTAATTTGGAGTCCTAAAAAGAAATTAAGTTCTCCCATCATACTCATTTCAAACTCATCATGCATGATTTTGGCAAAGTCATCACACAATTCTTGATAAGTTGAGCCAAATATAATGTCATCAACATATATTTGTATGATTATAAGGTGAGGACCTTTCTTCTTTGTAAAGAGTTTATTGTCTACCATTCCCATGGTATACTCATGTTTAACAAGAAACGCTTTAAGTCTATCATACCAAGCTTTGGGTGCTTGTTTGAGTCCATAAAGTGCTTTCTTAAGCTTGTAAACATGGTCCGGTTTCTCAAAATCAATGAAGCCGGGAGGTTGAGCCACATATACCTCCTCATTGATCAAACCGTTAAGAAATGCACTCTTTACATCCATTTGTTGAAGCTTAATATCTAAGGCACAAGCGTAGGCTAAAAGGATTCTAATTGATTCTAATCTAGCTACCGGTGCATATGTCTCGTCATAATCAATCCCTTCTTGTTAATTATAGCCTTGAGCTACAAGTCCAGCCTTGTTACGAGACACAACACCATTCTCATCTAGCTTATTCCTAATTACCCATTTGGTTCCTATAATGGTAGAACTTCTAGGTGTAGGAACAAGTTCCCAAACATCATTGGCAACGAATTGACTCAATTCTTCTTGCATCGCAATGACCCAACTCTCATCCGTCAAAGCTTCTTTAACATTCTTTGGTTCAATCAAGGAGACAAAACAAAAGAAGTTGCTTTGGTTTTGGACTTGAGATCTTAGGGTCCTTTGATTTAAGTCACCAATGACATTATTGAGAGTATGATCCCTAGACTCCTTAATGTTTACTTCCTTTTCAACACTAAGGTCTTCAACTCCTATTTTTCTAACCTCTTTGGCTTTAACTACTTCTAATTCATCCAAGTCATCATCAACCAATGGTGGTGTCTTGGGTGAAGGAGGGGTTTCATCAAAGGTTACGTTGAGTGATTCTTCAATAACCCCTGAGGTTCTATTTAGGACTATGTAGGCCTTACTAGTTTGGGAATAACCTAAAAGGATACCTTCGTAAGATTTTTGGTCAAACTTGGTAAGGTAGTCTTTGGTGTTGAGGAAAAAGCACTTGCTTCCAAACACCCTAAAGTATTCTAATGAGGGTTTCTTACCTTTAAGAATCTCATAGGGGGTCTTTCCTAGGAAAGGTCGAATAAGAATTCGGTTGAGAATATAACTCGATATCCACAGCATTGCACCAAAACTTTTGAGGCAAAGATCGCTCGTTTAACATCGTCCTACTCATCTCTTAGAGAGTCCTATTATTCCTTTCAACTACCCCATTTGATTGTGGAGTGCGAGGAGCCGAGAAGTTATGGGTAATACCATGAGCTTCACAAAAGGCACCAAATTGAATTCATTATCAAATTCTCTACCATGATCCGTCCTAATAGAAACAATTGAACATCCTAGTTGATTTTGAATTCTTCGACTAAAGATTTCGAAGTGATCGAAAGCTTCATTCTTAGATGCCAAAAATCTAGTCCAAGTGAATCTAGAATAGTCATCAACTATAACTAGGGTATAAAGGTTACCTCCATAACTTCGTATGGCGGAAGGTCCAAAGAGATCCATATGTAGGAGCTCTAAGCACCGAGAGGTCGAAACCAAATTCTTGGCTTTGTGACTTGAGTGAACTTGCTTTCCAACTTTGCAAGCATCACAAAAATGACTATCAAACTTAATCTTGGGGAGGTGTCTTACCAACTCCTTAGAGACTGAAGATTGAATTAAACGCATATTAGCGTGACCTAATCTCCTATACCAAAGAGTAGAACTATCATCTATAGTCGCAAGACATATGTTGTCTTTTGACTTCTTATTAACCTTCATGACATAAAGCCCATGCTTTCTAACACCTTTTCCAATGACTTTTCCATCTTTTACGATTTCACTGTCATGTTCCGAAAAGATGACCTTACATTTATTATCACAAATTTGACCTATACTTAAAAGGTTAAAACCTAAGTTATCTACGTGCTCAACATTTTCAATGGTCATAGAGTCAAGAGAAATCGTACCTTTGCCAATGATATTACCACGTAGACTACTAGCGAATGTGATGTTACCTCCATCATATGCTTTGTAACGCGAGAACAAACTTCGATTACCCGTCATGTGTTTAGAACATCCACTATCCGTAATCCACTCATCGGGCTCCAAATCAATTCCCAAGCATATCTAGGTAACAACACACAAGATCAAACATTTGGTCCCCAATATCTCATGGGTCCAAAATTGTTAGTTCCAAACATCCCTTGCATTTGGTTGGGATGCATGAATGAGGAGGGGATTCCCCATGGAGAACAAAATGGAGGAGGGTAGTAATTCATGTAACCATTTTGTTGTTCATTACTTCTCCTAGGTGTGTTTGATCTAGGTTTAGAGTTATTATTGTTCCTTCTAGGTGTTGGAGTTTTACTTCTAGGTCGTGAGTTGTTTTGATTATCTCTTGTAGGCGTTGTCGTTCTACTTCTAGGCTTAGACTCATTCCGTACTCTAGGTGGAGTAGAAGATAGTCTAGATAAACTTCTATTTCCCATAAGAGGTTTACTTAACGGCTTATAGAACTTACCAATAGCATTGTCGTCAAGTATGGGTAATTGAACCTTATTAACAGTAAGATGCTTTGGTTTTTCATTTAACTTAGATTTTTCAGAAAGTTCAGAATTTTCACAAAACTCAACTTCTGGCTGCGGTACCTTATCTATGGCCGTGGTTCCATAGTGATAAGGAACCGCGCCATACAATGTGGAACCGCGTCCAGAGGGTGTTTTCTGTGAAAACCTAACTTGTTTTGGTTCACTAGTTAAGGCTTCATTTGAGTTAAAACCTAGACCAAGTTTTTCCTTAGAATGAACTTGTTTGTTTAACATATCATCTAGAGCACTAGTACCTTTCATGAACTTTTCCAATTTAATGGAGGTGCTCTTGAGATCATCATTCTCTAATCTAAGTTTCTCACAACTCAAGCAACCTAAATCAACCTCTTTGTTTTTCTCAAGTTTAGCCAATTTCTCCCTAAGTTCATTGATCTCATTTTCAAGCTTAGTTTTGGTTGATTTTAAGGTTTTATTCTTTTCTATAAATTTAAGACTAAGTTTGTGTAAGCTATCATATTTGCCTTCAAATTCAATATCATCTAAAGTGGAACTATCATTGCTATAATATTCGGTTTCGGAATGTACCTCTTTAGAAGTGTGAGCCATAAGACATTTCTCCTCTTTGGGGTTGTCATCATCATCTTCACCGCTATCGCTCCAAGCGCCACTAACGAATGTCGTGTGGTTCTTATCACGAGCGGGCTTTGGACAATCACCAATGAAGTGATTTGGATCACCACATCTAAAGCAATTCCTATCACCTTTTTCGTTCTTGACAAACCGATTCTTTGACAATGGTTTCTTGTCATAGTTTGGTTGCCTAACGTGTTGACCTTGTCTCTTGAAGAACTTCTTGAAATCTCTCACCGCCAATGCATACTCCTCGTCATCACTTTCCGAGGAACTATCATGATCACTTTGTGCCTTCTTGGCTTTAAGTGCAAGAGATTTCCTTTCACTCTTGGTTTTCACTAATTCCGAGTCCTTCAAAATTATCATCTCATGAACCTTCAAGTTTCCTATGAGTTCATCGAGTGATAAAGTTGAGAGATCTTTCGACTCTTCAATAGCCGTGACTTTTGCTCTCCACTTTGGATGTAAGGCCCTTAGAAACTTCCTAACATTGTTCTTGCTAGAAAAACCTTCATCAAGTGCTTTTAGACTAGTAATAATGGTGTTAAACCTAGCAAATGCACTATCAATAGTTTCATCTTCTAAGATGACAAATTGTTCATATTGTTGGACAAGAAGATCGATTTTACTTTCTTTGACTTGGCTATTACCTTGGTGGGTTACTAAAAGAGTGTTCCAAATATCTTTAGCGGTTTCACACATAAAAATTCTTTCATACTCTTTCTTAGGCAAAGCATTATAAATCACCATTTTAGCCTCATTATTTTTTGAAAGTTTCTTTTTAGTATCATCATTAGCTTTGTCAAAAGTGACTAATTCTTTTGTTTTAGAAACTTCATTAAATTGAAAGGGTAAAAAATCACCATTGGTAATAACATGCCAAAGATCTAAATCTTTTGATTTCACATAAGTTTCAAATCTATTTTTCCAATAAATAAAACTATCGGTTTCAAAAAGTGGTGGTCTTTGCATAGATTGCCCTTCTAGGTACTTGTTGGAATCCATAGATCGATTCAAGTTTTAAAATACAATATACTTTAAAAATTCTTGAGCAACCCGCTCTGATACCAATTGTAGAAACTAGAAGGGGGTTGAATAATTTCTTATATTTACTTGTTAAAATATGGTTTCCAAAAATCCTTTTTCAAAAACTTAGGCTTGAGGAAATATGTGAAATCTTTTTATGCACAATATGAACAATGATAGTGTAGCTAAACTAATACTAACAAAAATATATCCACAAAGAATAAAGAATGATAGTGTAGCTAATCTAATACTAACACATGTATATGCAAAAAGAATAAAGAATGTAAAGAGTTAAGGGTAAAGAAAGATCAAACCGAACACCAAGGATTTATAGTGGTTCGGCAACGAAGCTCACTCCTCGTTCCTACTCCACTCCTCGAGTACTCCTTACTCGAGAGTTCACTACACAACAAGCTCCTTATGGTGGAGAAAACCGTACACGTCGCTTAACCAATTTCCGACTCTAAGCTAAAAGTCGAGCCCTAATTGTAGCTAGGACCAATCTACACAACTATACTTAGTACATACACAACTTCTAAATAGACACAACTACTTGGATCTTCACAACTATGACACAACTACAAGTATATAAAATTTGATATTCAATGGATCTTTGGTGGTGGACTCAACACTTCACTAGGATAGTGTTCTTCTCTTTGCACTTGGAGAGGAAGGGATGGAAAAACAAGATTCACTTCTTAAACAAGTAATAATCAAACAAATGATCAAAGATTTGAGTGATTAAAGAAGGGGTTTGAATCTGGAAATAAATGTGCAAAAGAGGTGAGGTGAAAAGCTGAGAATGGTCCACTATTTAAAGGATAAAGGAGCCAACGGCTATATCTGCCCACGGTACCTTATCACAGCCCGCGGTACCTTATCGATAAGGTACCGCCTAGGCGCTAAGGTACCGCCGGACTAGACTCCGCTCCTTTTTGTCCTTTAGTGGTGGAGGTCTTATCTGGGTATAAAAAATATCCTGAAAGGATATTCTTAACAGAATAAGAATATGCCATTTTCAAATTTCAAATAATTAATTTAATAAAACATTTTCTTAAAAATAAAGTTTAATAAAAACTTGTCACATTTAATAAAAAGTGAGTTTTAAGAAAAGATTAAATCACTTGATCACTTGATTAAGGTTAGTACTTGTTTATCCATACCTTAAGTGAAAATGGGTAAAATGAAAAATACTTGAACTCAAGAATTCGTTTTTCGTTGTTTTCGTAAATGCTTGTTTTTACATATTGTCGTAATCAAAACTAAGCTAGACCGAAAAATGCAAGTAACGTTTTTAGTCATTATTGCATTAACAGACTTGATTAAACATCTATGATTAAAAGTAAATGTTACCATGTAAAATGCTTGTTATAGCAATAATATAGCTTACCACTTGAAATAGAGGTTCGCTAGACTTAGTGCACACAGTCGCTATTAGGGATAAAAGTCTATTAGATCATCTAATTGTGAGATACCCAATTCCCCTCTAGTACAACGCTAAAGGCTGAATTCAATGTGGAAAGCTCACATTTAGATATCGGAACACATGTTATATATCCCTAGGTATGTGTTCGGACCTGCAAGATGAGAAGGTTGAAAGTTTATCTTAATAGTTCTTTTGAAAAAGTGAAGCAGTGCATGATTAAAAGAACTACATATATGAGTATGAAGTTTTGCCGCTTCAATAAGCTTGGACTTGGCTTAGTATATACTCACGAATGGATAGGGACGCATGGCTTGTAAAGCGTCAAGCATAAACATTGGAGAAATGTAGAAACTCGTGTGTATATTATCTTCAGGTATTCAAATGAGTTGACGGGTTCAATCATTATGAAACCCTGATTCTCGAATATTTGGAACGTGTAGTATACTAAGATGAAAATTCAATCGCAAGACATTTTCATTTATGCATGGGTCTGACTTGTTTTGATTACGTGGTAAATCAAGGATTATACTAAAATGGGGGAGGTTTGTTGGTGATTTTAGTGTCATCAAATCATTTTGTGTAATGGTGATTTACGCGAGACCAAAGGAAATTCGAGTTAAGTTATAATATGAGTTCGGAGGTGTGGAGTACACGCTCGTATAAAAAAATTAACTTGATTTCGGACACGGGAAAAGATAGGCAACAAAGTCTAAATACGTCCTAGTGACATAATGACAGTCACTAGGTTGTCACTAATAACATATTGTTTTGTTGACAACAGTTAGCGACACATTGAAATCTGTTACAAAACTGTCGCTGGATAAAGTAAATTTAAAGGTTCCTAAAGGGCGTGACTTTTCATCAAGGGACACAACTTTTCCCTACGTGGTTTTATAGATTGTAAACATCAGTTCGGTCTTTCATATGATTAATATAAAGAATCATAACAACCCATACAATCTTCTCCATGTTTTGCTTTGATCTCTTGTGCCTAGAAATCAAAGTGTTCTTCTTGTCTTATCCCGATAAGGATTTCGTGTAACCCAGGGCACCGATAGGGTCGAAATACTTTATACGGAAAGTGAACTCAACACGATTCAAGCAAGATATCCAAAATTCATCACATACACTAACCCTTATTTCTAACATTACATACTAATTTACTTACTAAGTAAGATTAACTAAGTAAGATTAACCAACTTGATGTGTATTTGAAGATATAGTAAGCTTCTATAATTGTTCCCATAACTTTCATTTTTGCTTATTTTAGCATAAAGTGGCTAATAGAAGGTACCTTTTTTAATGTGTCAAATCCATACGCTTGTTCAATGCTTACATTTTAGTGCGATTGAGATTAAGACCATAAATTCTATTGAATCATTAAGGGAATGGATTGTTGTTGTGGTTTCTGGTAGTGTCAGATCAAAGTTCTTCAGTAGTTGGCGAAAGTTTGTTCAAACGTTTTTCCTTGCTCCACATGCATCGGGTTACTTTTTTATGAACGCCATCTTTCATTTTTTAAGCGGGGAGGCTAATATTCATTTTCCTGCATCGGCTAGTAATCATCTCCCTGCACCATTGACCGCTCGACATAGAGATGATTATCAACCAGTAAACGCTACACCTCAGGAGCATTTAGGTATCCAATTTTGTTTTAAGTTACGAATTATACAATAATATATCCCTTCTTCTACAACCGAGGTTTTATATAGTTTTCGTAAAAGTAGAAATTAAGTATACGTCCTTTTACCATTTTTTTAGTTACATGCAAATGGTTTTTTCACTTTATGTTAATGCTTAAAACTCTCAAGTTTTAAAAGTTCTTTCTTATATTAAAATTTTGTAAAAGCTTTATAGCTTCTGAAGGTTTATATGTATGATGCACATGGATTGTATTTAACTTGTCAAATATGTTGTTGAACGAACGTGAAACTTTAGAGTTGCAGACTAGGTAGGCTAGGTCAGTTTCCTAACATGCCAGGATGAACAATTTGGCTATAGTATATACGAGTAATACCAATTTGATTTTTCGAATAAAGTGATTTAGGAAGTTATGTGCGCTTATCTATGCTTTTGTCACCTTTACCCATTCTACCTGTTTTTGTCTAAACAAGCTAATATGTTCGAGTTTACTTATGTGACCTATTATTTATAAAAACATTAAAGCATAAGTCTAGTTAACTCATGCCAAAGTAGAAAATATAGCTTTGCTGGTTGACCGTTATATTATAGTCCCAGGAGACTCTTTGGAAACTAAGCTACGTGATTTACAAGATGAATATCAAGGCTATTAGTATACTTCAGAACAACACCGATATCAACAGCAAGAAGAAGAGGAAGATGGTGATGGTGATTAAGACTATAAGGAAGAACTTCTAGTGAAAGAGCCTTCTTATAACCATGTGGACTATGTTCATGGTATGTATTAGTCATCCTATTAGCTAAAGAGTATTTATAGGGGTTCTTAGAGTTGAGCTTAAACATGTATTAGCCAAGTAGTCTAGAATAAAGGTCAGTTGGTTGTTCTTAGCCTAACCCGATCCTAGGACTTTGTAATAAGTCGGTTCCCCCTCATCTCTATAAAAGGAGGCGAGGGGGGGGGGGGACTAGATTCACAATGCTTCTTTATCAATACTAATAGAGAATCGGTTAGGGTATTACCTTGTGGGTTTTCTTTTATGTCGATTGTTGCTTCATGATCGAGTTCCACATCTAGTATTCCAGGATTGTAGTTGTGTAAATATAACAAGTGGTATCAGAGCTTTGGTTCACAAGTCTCGCTGGTTTACTAGGGTCGATCGAAGTGGGTTTCTTGTTGATCCAGTTTAGATCGACAATGAAGCATAAGGGTATCGACATTAAAGGGATCGGTGGTGGTTTTCATCGCATGTGTTTTTTTTTTCTTTTCTGGTTGCTGGTGATACCAGTGAGGAGGAAGAAGACACAACATTGTTATAATTGTTGTGGTTGACTAACAAAACAGCGACCTAATCTTTCAACGGGTTTTGTTATAACCTGTTTAGTTTTGGTGGGCCTTGGCCTGTTTTTCTGGGGCCAAAAACTAACATAAGGTTATTTGGTTTTCTTTTTGTTTTGTTTTTGCATAAAACAAACCGTAATTACTTTAAAAGATTTTTTCATTATGGGACTTTATAGTTCATGATTGTGAGGTTTAATATATCACAAGGTTTAGCTAATTAATGAAGGGGCTTTGATGGTTTGTGATTATGAGGGTTTTCATAAGGTTTAGCAAATCAACAAAGGGATAAAGAGTGTTCAAGACTTCTCGAGGTTGCAAGATTTCTGAGGTTACTAGAGATCGGATTTGCAAAATTAAAATTACGACAAGGGGAATTTATTTATTTATGATTATGAGGTTTATCACAAGGTTTAGCAAATCAATATAGGGATAAAGGTAATTTAATACTTGTCGAGGTTGCAGTATTTCTAAGGTTACTAGAAATCGGTTTTGAAAAATTAAAAGTACGACAAGGTTAACTTCAAAAGGCACCGTGTATTTTCTTGATTCAAGGGTTGTCGATTTATAGGATAAGTCAATTTCCAAGATTCAGTCGATATTTGAGTAAGAAAGGGTTTTTTAAGGGTTACTTGATTTGATCGATTTATAAGAATTTTATCTTAGGGTTATATCGATAAATCAAGGTTATTTTTTCACACGGGATACTTTGCTAGATCGTGTTTTTGTGTAGGTAAATTCACAAAAGGTTAAACGGTTAGCAAAGGGCTTACAATAACGTCATTCAGAAAAAGGCTTACAACGCACTGATCTTGTGTTTGGATGATCGGGTCCTACGGGAGATCACCAAGGAGACGACAGCAGCGGGGATTTGGAAAAAGTTAGAGACTTTATACATGACAAAGTCTTTAGCTAATCGTTTGTACTTGAACAAAAAGTTATATACTTTTCAAATGCATCAAGTTAAGAGTCAGCCTGAACATATTGATGAGTTTCACAAGCTCGTAGGTGACTTAGCAGCTATAGATACTGCTATTTCGGATGAGGAGCAGGCATTATTGTTACTCACATCTTTACCATCGTCTTACGATAATTGAGGCTTTGTTGTATGATCGGGATATTTTGAAGATAGAAGAAGTGGTCGCGACACTTAATTCTATGGAACTTCAGAAGATGACGGAAGCAAAGGGTGATGGTGGTGAAGGGTTGTATGTGAGGGAGAGATCTGGTCAGAGAGATATGGAGCAGGGTGCAAATAGTTCATGGTCAAAGTCACAAGGAAGGAACGGAAGACTCAGATGTTATATATGCCAGTCTGAGGATCATTTGAAGAGGGATTGTTCTAGGTATAATCACTAGAAATCTCAAGGTTTTGTCAAGAATAAAGATCAGGTATCCGATTTTGGAGCTGATGGGTAAGACAATGCTGATGTTATGATGGCTATGAGTGTTGATGAACTTTTGGACTAGATCATGGATTCAGGGGGCTCATACCATATGACACACATGAGAGATTACTTGGTTAATATTGAAAGGTATAACGGTGGTAATGTACTGCTAGGTGATGGCAGGGAATGCCGTGTACGGGGGACAGGAAAGGTTCGAGTACGAATGAGGGATGGAACAATTTTTGTGTTGGACAACTTAGGGTATGTTCCAGAATTAAGACGAAACTTGATATCGCTGGGCACTCTTGAAAAAGAGGGTTTTACCGTGAAGATGAAGTCGGGCAAGATCAAGGTTATAAAGGATTCACTGGTGGTACTATCAGGAACAAGAAGGGCTAATTACGTATATACCATGAACGGTCAGGCTGTGACCGGGAAGACAATGAAGGGTAGGAAACACTTAGGGAAATTTCAGACTGGGTGGAAGATCAAGATGGGAAATGTTCTTGATTCTTGTAATCAGAAGTCTACAAAACAATGTATGAAGAGTGGGGTTGCCAAACATTTGGATGTTGCAGGGTTACAAAAGCAGAATGGGTTGGTTGAGGAGATGAACGTGACACTCTTTGATAAGGTACGTTGTTTTCTGATTTAGTCTGGTCTGTCCAAGGTTTTTTGGACAGAGGATACAACCATGTCTACATATCTAGATAATAGCTCACCATAAGCAACGATTGGAATCAATAGAACTATTGATATGTTGGGGTTTTTTGGTTGGCTTGCTAGTATTAAGCAAATGATGGTTGAACCGATTAAGGTCAAGTGCATATTCCTGGTATACCGTAAAGGTATGATTTTTTATCAACTATGGAGGTTAGATGACGTTACTTCAAAGGGAGTGCTTTACAGGAATATGGTTTTCAAAGAAAGGCTGTAATACATAAAAACATTCATTGGTTTTGGTGTATGTACAAGTTCAGTGCAGGTGTTGCAAGGAGTTGAGTTTGAGGTGGAACCTCGGGAGGATCATGCATTTAAGGTGGAACCACGGGGGTATGTTGATCATGTAGATATTCCAAAGGAAGTACACACTCAACATTTGATATACTATCATCTAGCACGTGATAAGGAGCAACACTTAGCACGGGAACTATTCAAGTATAGAGAAGACAGTAATGATACTGGTTTTGCAGTTGCTGCAATGGAGAAGATTTATGCACATGAGTCATTGACTTTCAATGATACAGTTGCTTGTAAGGTTCTTTCCAAGTGGATGGCTGGATTGAAAGAAGAAATGGATACTCAGTTAGATGTGTATGTGCTCAGCATCGGTTGCAGGAAAAGTAGTGACGACAGATACGGTTATTACTGGGAGTATACACCAGGTATGTTCATACATCTATTTCTCTATATAGATTGTATGGTTTTTTCTAGCGGAGGCAAGGCTGAGATCTTGGTTACCAAGGGTTTGCTGGTTAAAGCAAAGGGAAATATACTTGGTATTAAGATCATTAGGAATCAGAGTGGTAATACTCTGAGGGTGTCATGGTCCAGGTTTTACAACAGAAAGTTGGTACAGACTTTGTTGAAGGGACACTCCATACTGTCGTTGGAGGAAAGTCTATCATGGGCTATGATGTGGAAAAGAATAGTAAGTGGTCATATATATATATATATATATATATACAGTTGGAAACCAGGAGTATCAGGTGGTCTACACGAGACCTAAAATAGCATCTACAGATGTGGGTATGTTAGATGGGTTTGATCGTGGATTACAGACATACTTACAAGTTTTTGTGGAATTTTACTACGTCATGACGATCACTATCATGGGTAGATCAATCACAGGGTACGGGTTGCTGATACATGGATGTGCGAGGAGCTGGGAAGCTAAGTTGCAGCACACAGAGGCTTTGTGGACAACTAAAGCAGAGTATATGACACTTATGGAGGTTTTGAAAGAATCTATTTGGCTTAGGGGACTCTTGAAAGAGTTGGACGTGAAACTTGACACTATGGCAGTTAATTATGATAATCAGGGCGTGATTCATTTATCGCAGAATCATGTTTTTCATGATAGGACTAAGCACATCAATGTGCGTTATCACTTTATCAGAGAAGTCTTAGCAGCGAAGACGGTTGAAATTCTGAAGGTGAGTGCTGAACACAATGTTGCGGATGCCTTGACGAAGGTGATACCTACAAGCAAGTTACAACACTGCATGGAGTTGTTGGGTGTTGGGATTGGCTAATATGAAGCCTAAGGTGGAAATTGTTATGTATTAGTCTTCCTATTAGATAAAGAGTATGTCTAGGGGGTCTTAGAGTTGAGCTTAAATATGTATTAGCCAAGTAGTATAGAATAAAGGTCGGTTGGTTGTTCTTAGCCAAACCCGACCCGTAGGACTTTGTAATAAGTCGGTTCCCCCTCATCTCTATAAAAGGATGTGAGGGGGGACGAGATTCACAATGCTTCTTTATCAATACTAATCGAGAATCGGTTAGGGTATTACCTTGTGGGTTTTCTTTTCTGTCGATTGTTGCTTCATGATCGAGTTCCGCATCTAGTATTCCAGGATTGTAGTCGTGTAAATACTACAGTTCAAGAGCCTTTACATCAGATCTATGCACATTCTTGATAAATTTAAGGTTTAGGAGGGTTTGATTAGCAACTTACATTTTAATATATGTCTCTTTGATAAAGATAGACCAGTTATTGCTTTTAAATAGATGCCAGTCATTAAGATACTTGATTGACTAGTCAAGTGTTCCTTAAACAAACTGTTGTCTAGATGCCCGAAGTTAATAAATCACACAAATTTCCCGTACATGCTGACCATTCTCTATAAAGCTTTCGTGTTCCAGCTATTTGGGAAGTTGGTAAAAAAGAAATATGTGGCTTTATCACTTATAACCTTGTCGAAATCTGTAGGGCGACGTCTGCCACCCAGGTTGAGAATGTGTTGATTCTTCTTGTGGTTCAGATTATTAATGTTGCCAATGTATTTCTTTGTTACCTTCTACCATCTTTTTCTTCTCTCTCCCACCCTATTTTCTCTCACACGCAATTTATTTAAAGTGATTTAAGGTGATATAAAGTTTAGCTGGAGACTTTAGTTTACGCTTAAAAAACTTTAGGCAGTAAACAACTTTTTTTAATGCGTGGTCGTGTTTTTTTCTCCACTAACCCAGTTAGTTGGGCTTAGAACACTCTTCCTTCTCAAGGTTTCAAGAGCATTGAACAAGGTAAGTTTGATCAGTACAGTTCCCAAAAAAGAAAATATTCTGCAAGCTCAAAGATGGTTCTGCAATTATATATAAAATATCCAACCGGAAAGTTTTTATTTGAAGAAGCGGAGAGTTTGTGTAGCGGTAGGTTAACTCAGACTTCGTGGATTAGTTGAAAAAATGTCAAAAATCACGATTAACAAAAAAACCAGGTCGGAAACCTATGTACACTTGGTTCTCGCATACGAGAAAGGTCATGACAAAATTATACAATATATATAAAACTTGGTTGTCAACTTGTCACATACAATAAAGTTCCTCTGAAAATTTAGTGTGATTAACATTTAACAGGATGTGAACATTTTAACAAACATGACATGTAGTAGCAGACTGGATAGAAGATTCATACTCGAATCGATAAAAGAGATAAAAGGATAGATAGATTATGCTAATGGAATAACCCGGCCCCCGATGGCTTATATTAGTGAGATAACTCGACTCCCTAATTAATTAACTAATCAATACTTCATTATCATTAAACATAATTTGTGTTACAACCTAATACACTATATAATAAAAGATAACTTGGTCCTTGATGAGACTGCAATTATAGATAGTCTCATCGTCCAAATCGGGCTTAAAACGCTTAAAATATCATCAAAATACCCCTATATATGCTTGTATTTGTGTCTTTTGTATTTTAGGTACGGATATCGTGAAATCAACAAATGATCACAAGAATGAAGCAATAACGAACACGGGAAATGAAGCCGCACAAAGAACCAAGCCCAAATATGGAATTTCTAAAATCACCCTTGAAGAATTGAAGATTGGCAAGAATGGTCCCTCAACTTTGGAAGACTTGGCAATTTTTACCCTTGTAAAACTCATAAATTACATTGAGGTCCCTAAATTACCAAGAATATACAAGAATGGCCCTTGAAGATCTCAAAGATTACAAGTTTAGCCCTTATGTTCATCATATTAAACTTGGAGGGACTGAATATGCAATTTGTCCATACTTGTTACAAAGGAAAATAGGGTTTTGGGCTGATTTTTACAAAGTGACAAAAGAAAAGGAGTATAGGGGCCATTTGGGTCAAACACAAGAACTTCCCCCATCCAACCACAGCTCGCCACCTCATCACCCCATCCCCACTCCACCAATCACGTCCAACCTTTCCTCACATCAGATCCCCACCCACATTTTAAATAACTGATTATTTAATCAGTTATTTTTTCCCACTAAACACCTTTTCAAATTTAATTACCCCCCAAATAGATTAAACTCCCCTCTTAATCCCCCACGAACCCTAATCCAACCGAGAACCAATCAACATAAAAACAAAGGGGTTTACCCCCATTTTGTCCAGAAACACAATTAACCATGGCCCAATCAAAACCCACCTCACAACTATTTCATCCCGTGACCCTAGTGGCCCCCACGACTCTCCCCTGCTCCTCCCAAAATAGCAAAATGAGCATCTTTCAGAAGATCAACGACCAATTCATCAAACTTGGTCCCAAAGTAACTCATTGAACGATTCAAGATCACTTTTACAAGATGGCAACCTCACATGACAATTTTGACCAAGAATTCAGTCAAGATTCCAAGGGCCTTATGGGAATTTCATGTAGCATTAGGGTTTAGCTTGTTTTGATTCTAGATTATTCTGTAAGCCATTATATAAGGCTGCCTAGGTCTTTCATTTATTCTTGTTCCAGATTTTTGTAATATTTTTAACTTTATTAATGAAAATGAAAAAGCTTTTTAATTTTGCATAATCTGAGTTCCATATTGTTTGAAGTTATGTTATTTGTTTGAAATTAGTTTTGGAGTAAGAAAGTTTTCATTCTTATCAAAAAAATTTCAAGTAATTTGTTTGAAAAACCATCTTTTTCTTATAAGCTTAAAGAGATAAGCTAGATTAAGCCATAAGCTAGGCTTATACTCTTATAAGCTTTGTATTCCAGGTCATTTTTGCTCTCCTTGTTTAATCTTGGCAGGTACAAATCCTGCATATTGGATGATGATTGGAAATTGAGTTCATCATCATCAATATTGATAGGTGTGAAAACACCCATCCTTTTACCACTTATTTCTTACTAAAATAAGACCAAAACGCGTGTTTAATATCATTTGTTTGGAATTATGCATGGTTTTTGTGTTTAATGTGTATTTAGAGTCAACCGGATGAATATTGAAGAAAACATGGGATTGCACGGGTTTTATCAAGGAAAAAGACTAAAGACGAAGTCTATTGTCCAAGAAATGCAAAAGATTTGAAGTCAATGGGCCTATTTGAAGATTTATCGAAGAAAAGGACCAAAGATGGAAGATTTACATATGTCGAAGAAACTCAAGTCTATTAAACGAAGAAATTAAAAAGACGAGTTGAATTTAATCGTCGACAAATCCCGAATCAGAATCGAAAACGTCAACCTTTCTGAAAAGACGAGAAGACAAGAAGAAAAGGAGAAAGCCCACTCACCAACCAACCACTTAGCCTATATAAAGGAATCACCCTCACAATTTTTGACATCTAGTTTTTCTTTCAGTTACACTCTTCCTAGTTCGTAGGAAACCATCTCCCTTAAGGAGTGGTTTTTCATCTTCTTCGATTTGTTCTTTAATTTTGTAAGTTTGATCCTTTCCTTTTGTTTAGAGGTGCGAATAAACCGGATAAAATCGGATTCGGATTTTTGAAAATCCGGATTTGATAAAACCGGATTTTTGAAAATCCGGTTTCGGATCGGATCGGATTTTTCTCAATCGGATTTTTTCGGATTAAAAAGTTCGTATCGGATTTTTTTCGGATTAAAATTTTCGTTATCGGATTTTATCGGATTTTTTTCGGATCGGTTTTTTCGGTTAAAAAATGTTCGGATCGGGTTTTTTTTCGGTTAAAAATGTTCGGTTCGGGTTTTTCGGTTAAAAGTGTTGGTGTCCTTTTTTTTCGGAATTTATTTACAAACATAAAAAAAAAATACAACTATATAACATTAAAAAAAATACCATAATCATTTTTATTTCAACAAGACAATCATACAACTTCATAATTTTTATTTAAACACTACAATAAAACTACAATAATCACTAATACATTTCGAGCTTTGGTGTAGCCATCACCCGAAAAATATTAGTATACTTCAAGTATCTCGAGCTTCGGCATTGCCATCACCCATTTTACTCAAAGTATATCCTCATATTCTTCTTCGACATCTCCGGCTTCAACTTCTATATCTTCAAACTCACCTTCGTCTAATTCTGTAGTTGGAGGTGATATCCCTAATTCCGCTTCTTCGTTTTCTATTGTTTCTTCAACGCCGTCTAATATTGGACCTTCCAACGATGTTTCATGTTGTATCCTCTCTACTCCGTCCAAATAATCTTTCAAACATACACATACTTCCACGGATTGAGGGGTAAGTCTTGACCTTCTTTCGAATATAATTCTACCGCTTACCGAAAAAGCCGATTCGGAAGCTACCGTCGAAGCTTGAATCGTAAATAAGTCACGAACCATAACGGCTAATATTGGATAAGTTAACTCCATTTTTTTCCACCATCCCAAAATGTCAAAAGTTCCTAAATCCTCGGGTCTAATAGTTTTTACAAAATTTTGCGACTTATATTGACCCAACTCGCTTGATTCCGATGTTCGTTGACGCTTGGTAGCGCCATCGGTTATAAGATTCCAAAAGTTTATATCAATGTCATATGTTGCCCTTCCCCCCGTTTGTGATGATCCGGCCCCCATTTGGTCAAAAAATGTGTGTTGTTGTCCACCATATTTTGTTGCATATATTGCAAATAATTTTTCAAAATTATCGTTAAATTTAAAAATTTGAGACTCTATATAGTTTATATCGGGATCATTTGGGTTTGGCCCAAATTCTAATCCTAAATTCCCCAATATTCTTCTAATTATATTTTCGACCCCCCCAAAATTTATCATTGGATTAAGTGCGGCGGAGCAAGTAAAAACCAAAGGTAAACTAGCAAAATATTTTACAAATTTCTTTTTTATAACTTTAACCATTTTTCTAAACATTCTACAAGGTGACATTTTTAATTCGTCTAATTTTTCCGTCATAGCAAAAATTTGCTTTAAAACTAATGGGCTAGTTGGGTAATAAACACCGGATAATAAAGTTGTTGACACTTTAAAAATTTGTAAAAATCTTGTCAATTCATCTAGTTGTTCCCAATCTTCGTCGCTTATCGAAGTGGATTGACCTTTACGAACAAGTTTTTCATTAAAAGCGTTTAAAGTATCACGTTGTCGTAATATATTTTCAAACATAATGCAAGTAGAATTCCACCTAGTATTATTATCATAGCAAGCTCCTAGGGGTGTATGACCACACATTTGTCGAAAACGATGATAGTTCATTTGTCGTTCGTTACTCGAACTATATATAGTTACTAATAAACTCCTAAATTTTGTCTTTAAATCACCACATATTATTAACGCCGTTTGAACGGATAAATTTATAACATGAGCAACACAACGAGAATGGAAAAAATGTACCATCTAATATGGGTTTTATATGTAATTTTAATAAATCCATAGCTTTAGTATTATTAGATGCATTATCTAGTGAAATGGTAAAAACTTTATCATCTAAATTATATTCAATTAAAGTGTCACGTAAAATTTTTCTTAAATTTGATCCCGTATGTGGATAACCAAATAGTTTAAAAGCAATCGTTCGTTTCATTAATAAATTTGAATCGGGATCAAACCAATGAGCCGTAACGGCTAAATAAGAATTTTCCCTACCATGTGGTGCGGTCCAAGCATCCGTAGTTATAGAAACACGTTGTTTATAATTACGAAAACCATCAATAATTTCTTTTTTAGCCGTTTCCCATAATTTAAATGCATCACTTCTAAGAGTAGTACGACTTACATGATGATAACGCGGTTGTAGCCTTTTTTTTATGATGTCCGTAAGCTTGACATTGTCGAAGTGGTTGAATGGAAGCCCTTGTTGAATGACAAACTTCGTAAAATCAAGTCGAACCGCATCATTATCAAATAAAAAAACGTGACCATCCGCACCAATAGTACCATGTTCCGAACTACCCGCTCCGCTATCAACCGCCCCGGTACAACCGTTCCAATGAGTACGTAGTGTAGAATTACCCGTCGTGCCATAAAATTTACTACACTTCTTGCAACACGCCTTTTCCACCCCGTCTTTCATAAGTCAATAATCGAAATGTGACCAAACATCGCCTTTTCTCGTCGTCGTAACAATTCGCAAAACATCATCATTTGTGTATTTTTTTTAGCATTACTAGTAGCACCGGTACTAGCATTAGTAGAAGCTTGTTGTGATGGTATGTTTTCCATTCGGGAATCGGGATTAGAAAAAGATTAGAGAAATGAGAGGGTTTTTTGATATGTTTTCAACCCCAACTCAAAACATATATATATACTAAGTTACTAGCCATTTCTATGCTCAAAAAGACAAAAAAAAGGCCAAAAAACATGCCAAACGGCTATATAGCCGTTATCCTCAATTAGCCAAATGTTTCTGGAAATTGGATTTTTTTTTTGAAAAATCCGGTTAAAACCGGATAAAACCGGTTTGCCTGAAAAGTCAAACCCAACGGCTAGTTTGACTTTTCAGGCAAACCGGTAAAAAAAAACCGGTTTAACAAAAAAAAAATTTAAAAAAAAAATAAATTAATAAATTGTAAAAAAACCGGTTAAATCCGGTTTTTTAAAAAACCGGATAAATCCGGAAATTTATCCGGTTTTTATCCGATTTTTTAAAATCTAAAAACCGGTCTAACCGGTTCGGATAAAAAAATCCGGATCGGATAATTTGAAAACCGGATTTTGAAAAAACCGGTTCGGATTTTTGAACCGGATTTTCAAAAATCCGGTTTTCATTTGCACCTCTACTTTTGTTTACTGAATCTTGATCATCAATACAAGTTCTCCTTTAAACTTTTCATTCCTCTTGTTCATCATCTTCTTTTATTCAAAGTATTTAAGTTCTTATTTAGTTGGTTTGATCTTCAAAAGTTGTTGATTTTATGTTTTTATTGTTGGGATTTGTTTCTTATGGTTATTAAATGATTATTGGTTAATTTGGTAAACCCTTTTTGTTTATTGGATTTCATTTGATTTAAATTCGTATCCTCAGTTAAGTTTTTGTGTACTGTTCTTCAGCCCAGAAATATTTCGCATAGTCTGCCTGCTATTTCCATTATTCAGAATAGTTGGATATTCCGGATAGAGCATTTTTGTGTTACTCCTTATTCGGAATGTTAAATATTCCAAATTGAGATTTTATTCCGAACTGAGATTTTATTCCGAATTGAACTTATATTCCGCATGGTTAACACATTCCGCATAGAGCAGTTATTCCGATTAACCTTTTTATTCCGCATAGTAAAACATTCCGGATAGGACTTTATTCCGAGTAGAAGGTTTTATTCCGAATAGCATTGTTTTTCCGCATAGGCCCCATATTCTGAATAGGAATTATTCCGCATGGTTGATTATTCCGGATAGCACTACTTATTCCGGGTAGGACTGTTAGTCCGAATAAAGCTAGTTTCCCGTAAGTTTATTTTACTGCTTTCTCATTTAATTGTTTAATTTAAATTCAAGTTTTATTTAAATAATTGTTTAATTTCAAGTTTTATTTAAGTAACTGTTTTGGTTTAAATCTTTGTTTACTTCATGCAATTATCTTTTTAATAGAATAGAAAACCAAACCCCCTATTTATCACCAAGAACAATCATTCCACTTTGAGCTGTGATCAATTCGAGGAGACACCGAGAAACGAACTTTCAACGAGAACTAAATCTTGAACCAATAAAATCTCTTGTATTAAATGGCGCCGCTGCCGGGTCTTCTCGTTAAGATCAACAGTTTTTTGTGAGAACTTGGATTTTGGGATCCTTTCACCGTGAACGTTACTTTTTTATAAAAGTTTTTCAAAAAAACCCTAAAAAAAATATAAAATTTTCAAAAATCCTAAAAATTAAAAAACATAAAAACCAAAAATATTTTTGCTTTGTTTTTGCTTTGTTAGTTCTTTTGCAGGTGCATGCGTACACGATCAACGTCTTATCAAGAGCCCGAGCCTCTCGAAGACTTAGACATGGCCGGTGTACAAAACAACAACAATAACCCACCTCAAAACAATAATAATAACAATAACAATCCACCTTTCAACAACAATAATAACAACAACAACAACAATGAGCCTCTACCGGATAATCGCCCGATGATTGAACTTCTGCAAGCACATGTAGATGGTAACAATGATCCAATTGTCATACCAGCGATTGCAGCCAACAATTTTGAGCTCAAATCCGCTTTATCCAGATGGTCTCTGCTCAACCGTTCTTGGGGCGTACCATTCATGATCCTCATGACCACATCAAGAGATTCTTGCAACTCACGAATACGGTCAAATTCAATGGTGTTCCACAAGAGGTAATCCGTTTACAACTTTTTCCCTTTTCTTTAGAGGGACAAGCCCGGCATTGTCTTGCTAAGGAACCTCCACAGAGTATTCTTTCGTGGACGGATTTAGAGACCAAGTTTATAAACTACATTTTTCCCACCATCTCGTACTACCGCTTTGCGGAATGAAATTATCAATTTTGAACAAAAGTACGATGAGTCGTTTAGTGAATCTTGGGACCGTTTCAAAGACCTTTTGAGAAAATGCCCACAACATGGTTTTACCAAAGTTCACCAAATTAATACTTTTTATAATGGTTTAAGCATGAATGACCAAGATTCACTAAACAGTGCCTCGGAGGGTAATATTTGGCTAAGACTTCCAATGCTGCTTGGGATATCATTGAGAATAAGTCTCGTGTGCAAACCAAGAGTGTTCGGGCCAATGTCGCTAGTGCTAGTACTAGTGACAGCGATAAGCGCCTTGACAAAATCACTACGCTTCTTGAATCGCTTGCTACCCAAACCGCCAGCAACACCAACAGCATCAACGCTAGAAACGCTAAAGACGCTCAAGTCAATGCTGTTAGCCAACCATGTGAGATATGCGGGGGTCCTCACTCTTACACCACTTGTACCGCCACCCAAGACTACCCTTCTGAGAATGTGAATGCAGCATATGGCACCTATCCTCAACCCGCTTATCAAGCTCGTCCTCAAGGTGACCGCAACTTGCTTAGCTACCGCTCTAACAACTATCTTTCCCCACCTGGTTTTCCTCCTAGCAACCCAAACCAACAACAAAACCTCAATCGCCCTCCTCAACAACAACAACAACCTCGTGGACCATACATACCACCTCACAAACAACAACAACAACCTCAAAGAAACAACCAAGTTTACCAGCAACCAGCTTATCAACCACCCGCATACAATGCTCCTCCCAACCAACCCACTGCTTTACACCAAGAAGTGGAAATCTACATGAGGACTAACGATGTGATCGTGGGAAATCTTCAGCGGGAAGTGCTCAACTTGAAAGCCGACCTGGTGAAACAAGGAAACGATCTGAGAGCTCACATGAGAAACACTTTGGATAGTCAAACGAATGACTTAAAGAATATGATGGCTAGTTTCTTCCAAGGTAATCAACTCTCTTCTTCGGGTACTCTTCCGAGTAACACCGTTGCGAATACAAGAGGGGAGATGAAAGCAATCACTACTCGCAGTGGCAAAGGTACCAAGGAACCCGAGCTTCCTATACCTCCACCGGTGGTTGTGACTAAGGAGAACGAGTCCCCTGCTCCTATTCCTCATCCTTCTCCTTCCCCAATTTCTCCACCTCTTACTTCTACCCCTCCTCCACCCAAGGATGTGAGTGATCCTTCGATCCCAAAGCCTTCCTCTTCTTCTGATATACCTTATCCCTCAAGGTTGAGGAAAGAGAAGCTCAAAAGCAAGGATGATATTCAAGTTTCGAACTTTCTAAAAATGTTTAAAATTGAATTTTAACATGTCCTTCGCTGAGGCTCTCGCTCACATGCCTAAGTACGCGAAAATGTTCAAAGATCTTCTTAGCGACAAGGAGAAGCTTCTTGATATTGCTAACACCCAACTTAATGAGAATTGCTCTGCAGTCCTCTTAAGGAAATTGCCAACCAAGCTTGGTGATCCGGGTCGTTTCTTAATCCCTTGCAACTTCCCGGGAGTAGAGAATTGCATGGCCCTAGCCGAGTTAGGTGCCAATATTAATTTAATGCCTCTTAGCGTTTGGAAGCAATTATCTCTCCCTGAGCTAGTCCCCACCAAAATGACTTTGGAATTAGCCAACCGTACGGTTGCTTATCCAGTGGGGATAGCCGAAGATGTCTTTGTAGGAGTCGAAAAATTCACTTTTCCTGCCGATTTCGTCGTTGTGGACTATGACATGGACGCTCGTGTGCCATTGATTATTGGTCGCCCATTCCTGAGGACCGGTCGCACTCTCATCGATGTTGAAGCCGGTGAGCTTATCATGAGAGTGGGTGATGATAAAATCGTCTTCAACATGGGAAAGTTGTCTAAACAGCCTTATTCTAACGAGAGTGTTAATTGTATTGATGTTCTTGACGAGGCTTGTGAAGAACACTTCAAAGATGCTTGTAAAAGTATTCCTACCTCTCTTCCCAATGTTGAGACCGTTTCCTCTATCGATTCATCACTATCTCTATTTGGAGAAAGTGATTTCCTTTGGAAAGATTTGGAAGCCACCATGGGAGATGTGAACTTAGCTAATGATGATTCTACCACCAATTGGGATGAAGATCTCCGCCTCATTGAGAACCTTCTTAAAGAAGACAATCCTTCTCCACCATCTCCCACGGTTATTGCTATCGATGTGCCGACTTTGAATACACCTCCCATCGAAAATCCTCCGGATTTAGAACTTAAGGAGTTGCCGCCCCATCTCGAGTACGTGTTCCTTGAAGATAAGAAGAAGTCGCCTGTCATCATTGCTAAGGACTTGAAAGAAGACGAGAAATCTCGCCTAATCGCCGTGCTTAAAGATCATAAGAAGGCAATTGCTTGGAAAATTTCCGATATCCGCGGAATTGATCCGAACTTTTGTACTCACAAGATTCTCATGGAAGATGACTTTAAACCCGAAATCCAGAGCCAAAGAAGGGTTAATCCAAAAATTCATGACGTCATCAAACAAGAGGTTATCAAACTTCTAGATGCCGACTTGATTTACCCTATCTCGGATTCGCCGTGGGTAAGTCCGGTCCATTGTGTGCCCAAGAAGGGCGGAATAACCGTTGTTTCCAATGAACACAACAAGTTGATTCCCACTCGTCTCGTTACTGGGTGGAGAGTTTGTATTGATTATCGCAAGCTCAATGATGCCACGAGAAAAGATCACTTTCCTCTTCCTTTCATGGATCAAATGCTCGAGCGTCTAGCTGGTAATGACTATTACTGCTTCTTAGACGGTTTCTCCGGGTATTTTCAAATTCCCATCGATCCCAAAGACCAAGAGAATACCACATTCACTTGTCCCTACGGAACATTTGCTTACAAACGCATGCCTTTTGGTTTATGTAATGCTCCTGGGACGTTCCAAAGGTGTATGATGGCTATCTTCCATGACATGGTGGAAGACACTATGGAGGTATTCATGGATGATTTCTCGGTTTATGGCGATTCTTTCTCTGCTTGCCTTGCCAATTTAGAACGTATGCTTAAGCGGTGTGAAGACACTCGCCTTGTTCTTAATTGGGAAAAATGCCATTTTATGGTAAAAGAGGGCATCATGCTAGGACACAAGATCTCCAAAGCCGGTCTTGAAGTAGACCGTGCTAAAGTTGATGTTATCGCTAAGTTGCCTCCACCTTCAACCGTGAAGGGTGTGAGAAGTTTCCTGGGTCATGCGGGCTTCTACCGTTGATTCATCAAAGATTTTTCTCAAATCGCTCGCCTGATGACCCACCTCTTGGAAAAAGATACTCCTTTTATCTTTTCCAAAGAGTGTATCGAAGCCTTCAACTCGCTTAAGGATAAGCTAACTCAGTCACCCGTCTTGGTTACCCCTAATTGGGAGCTTCCCTTTGAGTTGATGTGCGATGCTAGTGACTATGCTATTGGTGGGGTTTTGGGCCAAAGAGTGAATAAACACTTCCAACCAATCCATTACGCTAGCAAGACAATGACTGGGGCTCAATTGCATTACACGACAACCGAAAAAGAGCTTTTAGCTGTTGTCTATGCCTTTGAAAAATTTCGCCCCTATCTTGTCCTTTCCACCACAATCGTTTATACCGATCATTCCGCGTTGAAGTACTTGTTGACTAAGCAAGATTCCAAACCAAGACTTCTCCGCTGGGTTTTGCTTCTCCAAGAATTTAAAATCGAAATCCGCGATAAAAAAGGAGCTGAAAACCTAGCCGCGGATCATCTCAGTAGACTTGAGGATCCTTACCAAGGGGATCATCCGAACAAAGAAATCAATGATTCTTTTCCCTTGGAGACCTTAATGTCTATCAACTCGACTGCTGATGAAACCCCGTGGTTTGCGGACATTGCAAACTACTTGGCGGGTGGAATTCTCATTGACGGGTTCACATCCCAGAAAAAGAAGAAATTCTTTAACGACATTAAGACTTACTTTTGAGATGACCCGTATCTATTCAAACAATGCGCTGACTTGATTATTCGCCGATGTGTTGATGGACCGGCAGCTTTAGAAATCCTCGACGCTTGCCACAAAGGACCCACCGGTGGTCACTTTGGTCCCAACTACACCGCCAAAAAAGTGTTTGACTCGGGATTTTATTGGCCCACCATCTATCGTGACGCTCACGAGATGGTTAAACATTGTGATTCTTGCCAAAAACAAGGCAAGATCACACATAAAGACGAGATGCCTCAGAATTTCATTCAAGAATGTGAAATCTTTGATGTTTGGGGTATCGACTTTATGGGGCCATTCCCTTCTTCTAAAGGAAACAAATACATCCTTGTAGCCGTTGACTACGTCTCCAAATGGGTTGAAGCCAAAGCTTTACCCACTAATGACGCAAGGGTGGTTTGTAATTTTTTGAAATCGCTATTCGCTAGATTCGGTGTGCCTCGTGCCATTATTAGTGATCGCGGGACTCATTTTTGCAATGACCAATTTGCAAGAGTCATGGCTAAGTATGGTGTAAATCATCGTCTTTCAACCGCCTACCACCCACAAACTAATGGCCAGGCTGAAATCTCTAACCGAGGATTAAAGCGAATTCTGGAAAGAACCGTGGGAGAGCATCGTGCCTCATGGGCTGATAAACTTGATGATGCTTTGTGGGCTTTTCGTACCGCTTACAAGACTCCGATTGGTTGCACACCATATCGTCTCGTGTACGGGAAAGCGTGCCACCTCCCCATTGAGTTGGAGCACAAGGCTTACTGGGCCTTGAAGTAGGCTAATTTTTATATCAACAAAGCCGGTGACCTACGCAAGATCCAACTCAATGAGCTGAATGAACTCCGTAATGACGCTTATGAAAATTCTTTGATCTATAAGGAAAAGACTAAGCTCATTCACGAATCCAAGATTAAGAACCGAGAGTTCCAAGTTGGAGACAAAGTTTTACTCTTTAACTCTCGGTTGAAGATATTTTCGGGCAAGCTGAAATCTCGTTGGTCCGGCCCATTCACCATTGCCCAAATTTTTCCATATGGTACTCTCGAGCTCGCTCAACCTAATGGACCTAATTTTAAGGTGAATGGCCAACGAGTGAAGTTGTACTTTGGTGAGGACATCTCTCAGGAGATGATTCCATCCCTCCCCACGTTCCCCATGAACTAATTTTGGGTCGAGTCAGGCTCGTGACTCGGTTATCAAAAACAAGCGCTCCTCGGGAGGCAGCCCGAGTATCTATCCCTTTTTGTTTTAACCTCCTAAGTGTAGGGGGACCTATATGGGTGTTTGTCTTTGTGTGGTGATGTGATTACAGGGATGAATGCACTTTTGTAACCTTTGAAGAACCGTGCTCCCGTGTTATCCGAAATCCGGTTCTATCATTCAACTATCGTGATTCAATTTTCTTCATACTCACATTTGAAATTGATCACGTTAGTCGTCTCTTCCTTAACTTGAGTTAACCAACGTGCACAATGTCATAAGTGTAGGGGAGACTTTTCCCACATGCTTAAACATTGAGGACAATGTTTATCTTAAGTGTAGGGGGGACTTCTATAGAAGTTTTAAGTGGACTTTTCCATGAAAATGCCTTCATTTAACCAGAAAATCATCTTTTCAACATTTTTCAAATTTTTATTAACTTTGGCCATTTTGTCGTAATTTTTAAATTTTTGTCATTGCTTTCATATGTATATATTCCGCAACAAAGTCAAAATTATTAATAAAGTGGTGAAGCTAGTTTAGAAATCTTTGACATATTAGGCCCGTTGCGTTTATTTTGACTCAACCCGGATAGACTTATCCAAGTTTATTCTAGCTAGTATCCTTAACCATGTAGACCTTAACTGGTTTATTAGGCTAAGTATCCACGAGTCTCATTACTTGAGATTTTAAATTGTGGAGAACGAGAAATGATAGAGTCAATTATAAGTCGGTATTCTTGCACAAGCTCACTTGGTATAATTATCTGCCTATTCTCCCATCACTTGCTAATAATTTATCTGCAATAAGTAAGGTCGTACGATTTGAAAGGTTACTTAGCTTCTAGCCCAAGATCGTTTAAAAGTTGCTCGGTAATGATAAGAGTTCATAGCCAAGGCATAACTTATGAAGCGGGGCGCGAAGATTGGCGAGTCCGAAAAGGCCCTAACAAGGCATGAGGATTCCATTTTATTGCTAAAGATCCAAAGTGATGTGAAAAGCATTATTCCTAAAATCAATATGAAGGATCAAGACTCACGACGAAAAGCAATCAACTCCCATAAAGATCATGGAGAAGTCTATCCAAAAAGACCCTAACAAGGTATGAGGATAAATAGATCCAAGTCCAAAAAGGAGGCGGATCGTTGTATCTCAAAATCCCAATTAGAGATTGAAGAAATAATCATGAAGTCGTGGTCAACAAAGTTGGAGTACCCCTCAAAAGTCTCCAAGTGAAGAAACTCTATTACGAAGAGAAGACCATTATCTCAAGAGCGTCTCTCAAGATATGAAGTATGAAGTACATGCCAAATATCGGCCCGAGAAAGGTCTCAAATCGTGAACCGAGTTATGCCAAGATATGAACTTTTTGATATCCCGAGAAGCAGTTTTAAGAGATTTTGTCCTTTAGCTAACTATTGATCAAATCATCCTACTTTGCTTTCAGCCTAAATAAACTATCGAAATAAGTCCAAAAATGCATCTTCATGATCATTCTAAGACAAAAATAAAATATAAGAGATACACCTAGGAATAAGGGAGTTTAAGCATATAATTAAGCCATGTGTGTAAGTGTTTGAATTGCTAACTTATAATAACAATGATCTCGTCTTTAAGCTTAGTTTGGGGAACGTGAAACTTGAGGGTAATATATCTTCGCAGCACCGAAGCCCTAATGTAAGTCCTTGATCTCCCTGCAAGTTATTTCCATACAGCTATTTTCAAGTGAAAATGGTTTCTATCCTTTATCTCCTTTAAAGTTTTGAATTTCTCTTAGTATTTAAATTTTTGTTTAGTAATATGTTTGTTGGAAATACGTTTTTCCCAATAAAGTCTCGGTCACATCTTAGTTAGCATAGATCACGAGTTATAGACTATTTAGAACTTTGTTTCTTGGAGCGACCTCCCTTAGGGGGAGATTGTTGGAAATACGTTTTACGTATTTATGAAGGATCGGTCGCTCCAACAATAATTATGTAATGGGCTCGTGATCTATTTACTTTATGTATGGTCCATATAGCCCACATGTAGGGTGGGCTATATATAACCCCTCCTAGCATGTTAGGAGGGGGTTGTTGATTCCATTTTACACTTAATCATTCATCATCTTTTCTTTCCCTCTCTACAATTCTCTCCCTTCTCTCCTTTCTCTCTCTAATCCCTCATCTAATTCCTTCATTTCTTCTTTATTAATCAATCAATCAACCAACCTAATCCACCAAATCCATGATCTAGAATAGGCCATTAATTTCGTAGACCTTCAATTGGTATCAGAGCTTTGGTTAGTTTGGTTTATTCTTCTTTTATTTTGTTTGATTTTGGTGGGTTTTGATTTAATCATGCTTAAATTTTAAAAAGTTTGTATTTTTTATAAAAAGTTTGTGTTTTTATATGTTAAATCATATCAAATCTTCAAATTTACTTACTTTTTAGATAAAAAATAACAAATTTTTTATATAAAAATCAAATTTTTTTTATATATATCTTAAAAAGGTTGTGTTTTTATAAAAAGTTTATATTTTTTTTATTGTTTTTTATCACAAGTTTAATAATCAATTTATATAAAAAGTTGGTATGTTTTCTAAATTTTATCAATTTATATAAATTTTTATCAATTTTTATCCTTTTTTATTTTTTATTTTTTTTATTTTTTTAATCAGTTTATTATTTACATTTTTATTAATCAGTTATAATTTTTGGTCACTTTTCAGTTATCAGTTATAATTTTTGGATTTTTCTTAATTTTTTTGTCAAACTACCTAATTGGTCAACTGTCCAAAGTTTCCGGTCCTTCATTATCAGTCCATCACCAGTCCTACAGTCCTTTCATAATCAAGATTTTCATTATCTTGGGTCTCGAGTTTCAGTAATCAGTCTGTTTTTTGTCAAGTTCCGAATCAAAATAGAAGTTCCGAATCAAATTCTTAAGTTCCGAATCAACCACTTTCGAATCAAACACTTCCGAATGAACAAAAAACTTCCGAATCAAACACTTCCGAATGAACAAAAAACTTCCGAATCAAACACTTCCGAATGAACAAAAAACTTCCGAATCAAATACTTCCGAATGAACAAAAAAAAAACTTCCGAATCAAACTCTTCCGAATGAAGCTCATTCAAACATAACGGGAACTTTTGTTTTTGACTCGACTCCAATTTTAAAACACTCATTTACCCACCCTTACCAACTCACCCTTGACCAGACCCTCACTCTCGTTTAGAAAACAAACTCATTTAGCTAACATCACCTCGACCTCGAAACAACCCAACAAAACCGATTCTCAACTCTCGATTCATCAAACCAAACAAACACACCCACCCTCGGAAATCCCTCGTCTCACCACTTTTTGACTCAGACCCAAGACAACCCACACCTAAACACAATCACCCACCCTCGATTCACTCAAGACTCGACCCTCACAACATCACTCGCTCTCTCGACCATCAAGACCCCTCCATTCTCACTGACTCACCCTCACCCTCTCGTCCCCACACACCTCACAATTCTCTCAGACTCACTCTCGAACCACCATCACACACGACACAAACAACACAGACACCCCCTCACAAACCCACAATACTCTCGACTCCAAAACCATTCTAAGTCCTGACCCAAACAGCGACTCGATTCAACACCCAAAACACACCCAAACTCACAGACCACACTCAGACCCACATCAACCGTCTCACACCCTCTCGTCCCCTCCAAACCCTCACCTTTCGACCAAGACAAAACGTCTTCAACCGACACTCTCCCTCGAACCCCTAACACACATAATCTAAAAACCCAACACCAACGATTTTTCAAAACATTTTGACTCAAAACCCAACACCAAAACCTTATATTTTTCAAAACTGACACACAGAAGGACCAACAGATGAAGAGAGGGACTTAATTAAATAGCTTGCAACAAGAAACATGCAGAAAATACCTACCTGAGATCTTTGTTCAAAGATCTTGAAGCCTTCTTCAATTCAAGGTGTAATTTGGTGATAAAGGGGCATACTAAGAAAGTGTGTGTTTTGATAAATATCGTTTGTTGTTTCTCTGTGTGTTTGTGAGATTCAATTGAGAGAGAAAGTAGGTTGTTGTGTTTGAGATTAGAGAAACTGATAGTGAGGAGAGAGAGAGAGTAAACAGAAAGTGTGGAGGCTTAAAGTTAAGAGGGGCGGATATAACAAAGCATTCAAGGATTGTGGGGCGGTGGGATTTCCTGATTGGGCCACGTGCACTTGTTCAGACGGAGAAAACAAAGCAGACACATCATCAAATCAAATTTACAAAGTGTATTTTAAAATAAAGATTAACTAGACGGAGTTTACAAAGTGGGTGCACGGTTTTTAACTCTGCCACATCATCAAATCAAATTTGGGATACGTTTTTATTTTTTTACTTTTAGTAACGTAATAAGTTTTAGATTAAGTTTTCTTAAAGTTAATTTTTAAAAAGTTTATTTATTTATGTTTAGTTAACTTAATCCTTTTTATTTTAAAATATCACACTTTATTTTAAAAATATCACATTTTATTTTTTTGTATTTTTTCTCACTTTTATATTTTATATTTTTATTTTGTCATTTTTATATTTTTAGCATTTTGTTTAGTAATTTTTGGCAAATCGTGTCGAAGCGGGTATTTTCAAAGGTTAACGTGAAACATATTTATCGGGTTAAACGTTAATGTGGTCGGATTTGACGACAAAGTGACGAGTCAACGTGCCGGGATTTTGGATCGGGTTTAATTCATAATCTTTTGAGCCGATAACAATTTTTGAGCCGAGTCGTCTTGTTCAAACCCGACAACAACAACAGCCACATCATTATTCCTCGATTACCAATGGAATCGTTAAAATCGACACTTAAAGAGGGAGAATCGCATCAAGTGCAAGCCAACGCTAGGGAAAGTGGTATAACTTCATTTCGAATGCTTCAGTATCATCTAGTTAATCTTTCACGGATTCAAGGAGGGAGCGAATTTGTGACAATCTTTGGACAAGATCGTCATATATTCATCGACTCAATTTTCACCACTTTGACCGAACTAGCAGAGCATCTCAACCATGACAACTTTAATCACTCTGCATCGGCACTTGCTTATAAGGCTCTTGTGACACAACTCACGCCTTTCCTCCAATTTAATATCATCAAGTCTGAAAGTTCGATGCTTTGCCAATCATTTCTTCGAGATACGCATACCGAGCTTCGAGTTTTTCGTGATACAATATTGAAACTCATGACTTCGGTCTCGTCTTCGATTTATGAAAGATCTCGACTTCAGCACACGTATGATAATGGAGTACAAGAATCAATGTCGCAGATGCAAGAGGTAAATGGTCATACGGTTGAAAACTTGGAGCCTATCAATGCCAAGAGCACGGAATCAGGAGGACAACATGATACCAGTGGCACGTCAGGCAATGTTCACGAGATTTCTATTGATGACACCTTACCCATTTATGACGCAGAGCCTGCAAACATGGTACAATGTAATGTGGTTTATGATGTATATGCTGATGACATGCCGCATATTGAGCATTCTGAACCTAATTATGACAAACATGGGATGGACAAGAGTGATAGAAATACCACTTATGATTCATCCGATGTGAGTCATAATGGGGGAGAAAGTGTTCAAAATGCTATAGTTCATCATAAATGCTTTATAACTGCCTCGTTAACTGATTCTGATTCTAAGATTAAAGAGATCGAAACGATCGTAGCTCGGCAATCTAAAGACCTTGAGGATGCCAAACTTGAATTTTCTAAGAAAACGGACAAATTTGAAACATATTTTGAAAAACTTGAAAAGTCAAACGTTGTTCTTGAAAGAAAATTGGATCAAACTGTTCTAGATTCTAAAGCTGAAAAGGATAATCTTTTGAAACAAATTCAACTGCTTGAATCTAAGTTGGCATCCCAAGATAGAGTGCTCAAAGAGAATGAGACTTTAAAGGCCCAAGTACAGGAAAAGGTCTTTGCTATAGCTGCGTTGAAAAACGAGTTAAGGAAAAGTAAAGGACCTAGTGTGGACACTAAGCTTGAAAAACCATCAATCTTGGGGAAACCGCCTACAAATCAGTTCGTCAGACAACCGATTGTCAGACAACCTACTGCATTTAGATCCGAGCGACCACAATCCTCGAGACCGCGGTTAGCCTCCCAAGTTGATTTGGTTCATCTTATTAGACCAGTTACTCCAGCAACTAGGCCCAATGTGATCACTCCAGCTTTAGCAAGACCAAATCATATGATTGCCTCTAGTTTCCCTAAAAATAACAAGACCATGTCTAGAACTAGTTCAAATGACGTTTGCCATGAATCTGATCTTAGGGAAGCTAAGCAAAAGACACATGTAAGAGATAGGAATGTCAAACCTAGTCAGATGCCTTCTAGTTTACCCAACACTGCTAACCGTAGCATGTCCAATCCTAGGAGCATCAATCAATCGTCTAGGGATTCTAGATCTTACTCGGACATTAAATATGCTACTTGTAAAACATGTAGAAAATGTGCCTTTACGGCAAATCATGATGCTTGTATCAAAAAATTGCTTAATGAGGTGAACTCCCGTGCTAGACTTAAGTCCCAGTGGATAGCTAAAATCAAACCCGTTGGTAAAGATTGGCGCCCCACTGGTAGAACTTTTACTCTTGTAGGAAACGAGTGCCCTTTAACTAGGATAGTCTCTGATTCTACGAAGACTACTAGGGAGGAAATTGCAAAGGATGATACATCACTTAAGCCTGAACTTAAGATTTTCTATAAAAGGAAACGTTTGCCCACTAAGACAAGTGAATCATCTCTTCAGGCCACCTCTGACACAAGAACAGAAAACCGTGAACCCCTACGTGCTTCTAAAATAGATATCGCTAATCCATGCAAAAGTATACAAACTCCTAATGAGAATGCAGGTACCAAAGTTGATGTTCCAAAAGAACGAAGCGGTCCAATTGTTGTATACCGTTCAACTAAGGACACTCTCAGAGTTTGGTTGCTGAAGAAGCAGATATCAGAGAAACAAATGTCTCAGGGGATTCATGGTTAAGCTGCAAAAAGGACTTATAGTCATATCACAGACTATAACTCGCTCATCAAAGAAAGGAAAGTTTATCGCCGATGATAAACTTATCCTACAAACGAGAAATTCATTTTTCTCGGGCATGAGCTTATATCAAAAACATTCCAAGTTTTTAAGCTCATGCATCATGGCTCCTCGTTAAATGACAGACGACGACCCGGACTTCAGAGACAGGGAAGTTTATCTACGCAACGATAACTTACCCTCTTAACAAGAAATTAAGTTTTCTTGGACACGAGCTTACCCTAAAAACCATTCAAAGGTTTTAAGCTCGTGTATATGGCTTATCATTAAATATCAGATGGTAACCCGTTCCTCAAATAAAGGAAAGTTTATCGCCGATGATAAACTTATCCTTACAACGAGAAATTAATTTTTCTCGGACACGAGCTTACATTAAAACCATTCAAAGGTTTTAAGCTCGTGTATATGATTTACAGTTAAATGTCAGACTGTAACTCGAACTTAAAATAAAGGAAAGCTTATCGTTTATGATAACTTATCCTCTTAACGAGAAATTCACCTTTCTCGGTCATGAGCTTGTTTTAAAACATTCGAAGTTTTAAGCTCAGAAAGGAAAGTGTATCTTTTAAATAAGAGAACTTTTCTTCATAACGAGAAATTAACCTTTCTCGGTCATGAGCTTTCCGTTAAAACAGTCAAAGTTTTCAAGCTCATGAAAAACGACTTCTAAGTAAATGTCAGCTTAGGACTCGTTCTTCAGATAAAAGGAAAGTTTATCGCCGATGGTAACTTATCCTTAACAACGGGAAGTTCACAACTTCTCGGACTTGAGCTCGCTTTTCAGATATTCAACATCTTAAGCTCAAGTAATTGTTTTTCAAAACTTTGAACACAATTTTTCGAGAATTTCTCAAAAGGTTTTTCTAAATCTTTCAAAATTGTGTGTTCAAAAACGTTTTGATAAAACGAGCATGTCTTCTGGAATCGATAATATTTACGAACCTAGAAATGTCATTCAATAATGACACGGGGTTGTAAATAAAGTTCGAGCAGAAGTTCAAACTTTTAAAACATGCTCAAAATGGTTTGCTATTATTTCAGATAGCAACCCGCTTTTCATAATTAAGTCAAGCATTTCACCGGAAAGCTTTGACTCTACAACGAGAATTAATTTTCTCGGGGACGTGACGAGGTGACCAACATTCGTGAACAAGAACCATGTGCTTCTTTCATATGCTGTTCTCCATTATTCAGGTCCAACCTCGTACATTGCTAATCTTGTGAATTCATTATTATATCTGATCTTTGCACGTAATAAATACCTTACACTTGTGTTTAAAAGGTATTTATTTTACGTTTCAAGTACACCCTCATTAATTTGAGGGGGAGCTTGTTAAAATCACGAAGATAATTGGATTTGCATTTTTCTTCCCAAATTTTCTTAAAAGGCTATTAAATCAATTGATATTAAAAACATCGATTGGGTTAATATTTTTAATATGGGGGAGAAAATGTGATTTAATATGGGATATGATCAATCATAAATGGTTTGACTTAACGTGTTAGCTCATCCCGACATGTGCGAAATGTTTTCGAATATCGTAGCATATGTTAAGGGGGAGCAAAATGGATTTGCACTTCAAAATGGATTTCATGGTGACATACACTTACCCAAAACATCTCTATTCACGACGGTGAAGATTGTGGTGATATAAGGATGGTAGGATAGGTCAAAGTCCAATGATTTCTCTAGAACCGGAGGAATCTTCCCAAGGACATTCCATAGCTAGAGATAGTAGTCCTTAGGAAAGATGGAGAATGATTGTGAACGTAGCTGAATGCCGACCAAGTACTTAAGTTAGCACTGGAACAATCACAACAAGGTGCTAGTGATGACGTATTGGTAAGCATTGAAGGGGTTGAAGAATGAAAAAGAATTGTAAAGATAAAGGGTGTAAAGAAAGAAGCCCTCCTTACAACTTTAGGCAGAAACCGGGTCAATACATATGCTATTGAGATCATTTTTGTTAATGATTCTCGATATTGAAGAAAGACGTCATGGACCCAGTGATGCAATGCACAACCCTTCCCAGCTAACTCAAATATCTCTCAAAAGGTATTTGTTTTAATCACACGGAGATCAACACATTATCTATTGGTTTATTCACTCCGAATAGACTGATATTGAAAAGGTGGCACTCCTCTCCAGCCTCCGATCACTAAAAAATCCAAAATGCACGATCGAGTCTAGAGCCATTTGAGATCATCAAATATCTCATTAGGACACACTTTCATATTTCCTTGCTTCTTCACACACTGTGAAAAGTAAGAAAGATCTTAAGAGTCCTACGCAAAATCTTCATGATCTTGCCTGAACATCCGAGTAATACGAAAGTATTTACAATGAAGATGGAAATCCTTCTTGAGCGAATATCAAAAAGCTCATGGTAGGTGACTTGTGCGGTTCTTTATGAATCAAACTTGTGATAACTGGAAAGCAACAGTGGTTTAATTCTTAAATGAACTTAAACTCGTTCCAGGCCTCTTCGCATTATCATATGATCTTGCCAGAACACTCAGAGTGACTCTTTATTGATCACAGTGACGAGTGGAAATCCTTCTAGTGTTAACATCAAACAGCACTTGGTAGGTAACTTGCAAGATTCTATATGAATCAAGTGACAACTGGAAAGCAACGATGGTGCGGTTCTTAATTGAACTTCACTTGTTCCAGGAACATGAATTGACGGCTTCAAATCATGCGGATAATATTTATCCAAATGGTTCACTCTTTACGTTCGCAGTCAGCTTTGGACGGTCGAGTAAAGAGAACGGGTTTACCCGCGAAATCTTGTCAAGGAGGTTCTTTATTGAAACTACCTGCCACAAGTACGATATTTAATATCGTCCAACGGTCTTCACCGACCGGAGGTAAATTGCTACCGAATTAGTATGAAATGTTCAAGGCCATTTCATCCGTGTATATTGTTTTGTTGCTAACTGTCTTATGCAGCGTAACAAGAAGGTGGCATTGCGGTGAACAATCCAGAAGAAGTCGTCACCACATGCTTATACTACATACAACTAGTACTTCAACAAATTCAAGAAAGCCTGAAGGTCAAGTCTTCCGCTGTATCAAACTCTGAAGCTTTCAAGAATTTAAAAGTATAAGTATGTGGAACATGAAGTCACAAAGAGGCAAATATCACAAGTGAAGAATGCACAAGGTCAAGGCAAGAAAACATGCTCAAGACTAAAGTCAAAGATCACATCAAGCATATTCACAAGAACAAGATCGAAGACTCAAGCATAGATGCTAGGTTTAAGATTTTGTAAAAAGATGAATAAGGCCAAGGTTGATTGATTATGAGAAAAGTGTAAATTTGCTTATTCACTAAGCATTGCATGACGGCATGGCAATGGTTAAGTGTAGGGGAATTGATAGGTGTGAAAACACCCATCCTTTTACCACTTATTTCTTACTAAAACAAGACCAAAACGCGTGTTTAATATCATTTGTCTGGAATTATGCGTGGTTTTTGTGTTTAATGTGTTTTCAGAGTCAACCGGATGAATACTGAAGAAAACATGGGATTGCACGGGTTTTATCAAGGAAAAAGACTAAAGACGAAGTCTATTGTCCAAGAAATGCAAAAGATTTGAAGTCAAGGGGCCTATTTGAAGATTTATCGAAGAAAAGGACCAAATATGGAAGATTTACATATGTCGAAGAAACTCAAGTCTATTAAACAAAGAAATTAAAAGACGAGTTGAATTTAATCGTCGACAAATCCCGAATCAGAATCGAAAACGTCAACTTTTCTGAAAAGACGAGAAGACAAGAAGAAAAGGAGAAAGCCCACTCACCAACCAACCACTTAGCCTATATAAAGGAATCACCCTCACAATTTTTGACATCTAGTTTTTCTTTCAGTTACACTCTTCCTAGTTCGTAGGAAACCATCTCCCTTAAGGAGTGGTTTTTCATCTTCTTCGATTTGTTCTTTAATTTTGTAAGTTTGATCCTTTCCTTTTGTTTACTGAATCTTGATCATCAATACAAGTTCTCCTTTAAACTTTTCATTCCTCTTGTTCATCATCTTCTTTTATTCAAAGTATTTAAGTTCTTATTTAGTTGGTTTGATCTTCAAAAGTTGTTGATTTTGTGTTTTTATTGTTGGGATTTGTTTCTTATGGTTATTAAATGATTATTGGTTAATTTGGTAAACCCTTTTTGTTTATTGGATTTGATTTGATTTAAATTCGTATCCTCAGTTAAGTTTCTGTGTACTGTTCTTCAGCCCAGAAATATTCCGCATAGTCTGCCTGCTATTTCCATTATTCGGAATAGTTGGATATTCCGGATAGAGCATTTTTGTGTTACTCCTTATTCGGAATGTTAAATATTCCGAATTGATATTTTATTCCGAACTGAGATTTTATTCCGAATTGAACTTATATTCCGCATGGTTAACACATTCCGCATAGAGCAGTTATTCCGATTAACCTTTTTATTCCGCATAGTAAAACATTCCGGATAGGAATTTATTCCGAGTAGAAGGTTTTACTCCGAATAGCATTGTTTTTCCGCATAGGCCCCATATTCCGAATAGCAATTATTCCGCATGGTTGATTATTCCGGATAGCACTACTTATTCCGGGTAGGACTGTTAGTCTGAATAGAGCTAGTTTCCCGTAAGTTTATTTTACTGCTTTCTCATTTAATTGTTTAATTTAAATTCAAGTTTTATTTAAGTAATTGTTTAATTTCAAGTTTTATTTAAGTAACTGTTTTGGTTTAAATCTTTGTTTACTTCATGCATTTATCTTTTTAATAGAATAGAAAACCAAACCCCCTATTTATCACCAAGAACAATCATTCCACTTTGAGCTGTGATCAATTCGAGGAGACACCGAGAAACGAACTTTCAACGAGAACTAAATCTTGAACCAATAAATCTCTTGTATTAAATATCTTGTCATACCAAACATCCTCCTTCCTTGAAGTGATCAGCTCAAGCCCGAGCTTGATGGAAAAGGCAAAAGCTGCCTTTGTGATCCCTGGATGTAGGGTCACAAGGTAATACCTTTTTTTCTTACTTTCTATACTTGCTTGATTAGCTTTTTGTTTTTGATGATTTTCAGAACTAGGGTGTTAGGATGAGGGTTAAATGCTGGATATTGTATGTTTTGTTGATTAAAACATGTTAGAGTAGATTTGAAATGATTTGGTGCATGTTTAAGTAAAGATTGGTAGTTAATATTCAATTTTCAGAAAGTAAAGGAGTGTTTGGATTTAGGATTTAGAGTCAGTTTGTGAGATGAATTGGGTTTGAAATCTGTCTAGAAACACTTGCCTTGGTAGTTTTATGTGTTATCAATTTAATGTGTTGGATTTGGTAGGGTTTTGAAAGAAGTTGCATGCACAAGTCTTGAAAAATCAGTAAACACCCATGAACTGCCTTGATTTTGAGTAATTTGCCTTCTCAATCTTGTTTCTTGATAGGAAATAGGGTAGGTCAGGAATTGTGTGTGCTTTGGGGAAGTTTGGTGAGTGGATTGAGTGAGTTTTGGCCAACCAAAACTCACCCAATTGCCAAACACATCAGCAAAATCCACACAGCCCCCATTCCTATATCAGTAACCGTGATTAGGGCTTTTAGCATGATTCTTGTTAGTAGCTTAGTGTTTTTGTAATTTTGTTGACTCCCCACAACCCAACTGGTTGTGGGGGTGCCTTTGTTTGCCCACAAATCCAAGAAATACTCAAGATACAAGCCAAAAGGCTCCCAGACCTTGTTTTTATGACTGGCAGTGGGAACTCAGTTCCCACTGTTAGTGTTAGCAGTTCCCACTGCTTTGCTAGAAAACAAAAAGGGTCAAGTGTCACTTTCAGTAAACTTGCTTTTTTGTCTTTTGTGACCTAAAATAGGAATTAGGATTTGAAACCAGTTTTGTTATTTTTCTTATTTAATTTGTGATTTTTCTGTTTAGTTAAATTTTTATTTACTGTTCATTTTCCATTTTAGGTTAAATAGCATTTTAAATTACTTGTTAAGTTTCTGATTTTTGTCTTTTAGTGTAAAATTTTAAGATTTTTCAGTTTTAAAAATTTTCTTATATTTAGAAAAATATTTCAAGATCTTTAGTCCAAAAATATTTTACTGTTGACTTTTTAAATAATTTCTAAATTTTATTTAATTTAATTTTGGTTTTAATTGTATACTGTTTTGTCTTTTAGTGAAAAATGTTTAATTTTTCAAACTTTTTCATTTTTCTACTGTTAATTAGTGTAATTTAGGATTTTTAAAATTGTCAAATAATTTTTAGCATTATTTTATTATTTTTAATCATTATTTTAGTTTAAAAATTGTTTTTAGAGTTCAAATAATTTTTGTCTTTGAGTTATTTGTCCAATAAAATAATATTTTGGGCTTTTTCTTAATTATATTTAATTTTTGGGCTTTAATTAGCATTAAAAATTGAATATTTAATTAATAAAAGGTTTTAAAATTTATTTATTGGATTTTTATCCTTATTTATATTATTTTGAACTTATTTTTCATTTTTAATTTGTTTTTAGCTTAAAATTTTTAAATTTTCACGTTTTACGTACTTACGTTCGCGTTTTACGTCTTTCGTCGTAGTTTAGTTGTAATCGTAGCTCGTCTTTGTTTTTCTTTCTTTTCTCATCTAAAAACGACACTACACCAAACTTTTGATTATATATATTGGCACATTAATCCACACACCTCCTCGAGAACGAACCCGCATTTATTCGGTTTTACGTTTTTCCTAAAACGTAATGCTTAATACTTGCCACGATTATACCTTGTTTTCCCTAAAACAAAGGTGTACAAAAATACTATATCAAAATGGCGCCGCTGCCGAGGAGGTGTTTTTAGTGTGCCATTATTAGTATCGTGTTTTTGTGAGTGGTGTGTTTTTGCTTTTCACATTTTGGAAAGCGTGAATATCGTACATACTCATTTTAGTTATTTTTTCTTACTATATTATAGTATCCAAATAAACTGTGTTTAGTTTTCCTAAACTAAACACACAACAATCACTTTACTATATTGTAGATATATTGGTTTTCGTTTTTATAGTGAATATTATTACTATATTGTACTTACGTAGAACAATAAAAATACAAGTACTCCAAAAGCGTGAAAACGCAACCTTGATTCGGGATTTCATCACTCGATCATTGTATTCGAATCCAAAGCAAAAGTTTAAAGGCAAAATAGATAAATACTTTCGTGAGGCTTAATTTCAATTAACACAAACTATAAGGTGGGTATAAGGCGGTTGTATTTCACGACCTAAGGGAAAAAGGCTCTTAAGTGCTTAGCGCCGCCTCGTTCCCCCCGCTTGCTTGTGCGTGTTTTAAGAAAAAGGGCTAATCGAGGGTTTGCCAACCAAAGTATTATCTACGTATATATATTTGCTTGTTTTCAAGATTAAACCCTCTTGAACGTTTTGGTGTTCCACCAACGTTCTAAAGTCATCGAAGGAGTTCACTTCACGTGATCGTTTTCATTCCTTGAGGCTCCTTTAATCGAGAAAGTCGATTCGAGGAGAGATTTTTAGATTTGAGTCTACGTAATACAACAAAAATCCAAAAAAATTAAAAACAATCAAAAATCAAAAATATTCTTCTTACCCATATCCATTAATTCTATTTCTAACCCTCTAGTGTTTAATTCTCGTAACACCGTTCTCGTTGCATCATATCAAATAATGGTGGATATTATTCGTGTCCATATTGTGGAGGCCCGCCCGATGGTGCCAATTGTTTTTATTGTGAGGTTATTGGAGGTCGAGGGGGTTATATCTATAATCCCGCTCCACGTGATCATGGTAACAATTTTCAATCTTACGACCAAGGTCACCCACCGTCTTCGTTTTATTCGTCGTATGATCCGTCTTTTAATTGCAATGATGAGTCTATTCATAATGCCTTTAATGATTTTGTGAGACGAAATAATGAGAAATTAACGATGGTGGAAGAACAAATGACAAGCCTTAAGGAAACTTGTAATAAACGAATGGCAACCCAAAGGGAAACTTTCAAAAAAATGGAAAACGATTATGACACCCTTATTGAAGAGCAACAACGTTTGTATGATCAAAATCAAGAGATGTGGAAAGGATACGTGGATAGCATTAGGGAAAATCATGCTAATGAGAGAGATAAAATTCTTTTAATGTTCGAGGGCTTAGTGGAAAAATTTAATTCCTTGTCAAATAACACCAATCCTAATTCCGAGGGAGAGGTTAAAGCCTTATCGACTAATAAGACTCGTACGTCTCGTATTGATCCATATCTCTCGAATTTTAGAGTCGTGCAACCTTCATCGTCTTGCAACAACGTAGAGGAAACGAAAAAGTCATCCAACGAAGTTTTGAAAAATGTTTTTGAAAATAAACCAAAGGAAAAACTCGTAGGATACTTGGGAGTATTAAATCTCGTACCTTCTAAACCTAATTTTTCTAATGAGGATGAAATTATTGAGGATTTTCTAAATCAATATACACTTAATTTTGACAAAGAAATTCCATTAAATGATTTTAAAAAAGAAAAATGTGAAAAGGTTTTAAAGGAAATCATTGAACCCTCGTTCTTACAAGATGAGTGAAAATTAATTCCGAAGGGACGTGTTAGTAGTTTTGCTAAAATGTTCGAGAACCCACGTTCGATCCCTTCGAAGGACAAAGTTGAAACCATCAAGGCAAAATCGTCACGAGACGAGCCTTTTACTCCTAATCTCGCACCGAGTGAGATTTTGGATTTATCATGTGAGAAGTCCGCCGATGACCTTGCTCACATCGATACGTTTTTCGATATCGAGGTCGAAATGACAAAGGAAAAATCTTCAATCGAAGAGCCTTCTTTTCCTAGTTTCACGACGGTTGAAGCTAGCGACTCGATTATCGAAAATTTTATTGCTCATCCTCTTCCACGAGGAAGAGAAGATGTTTTTTATCCCGATGGCGACTTTTCCGAGATCAAACGTATTCTTGATGATCCGCCTTCTATTTTCGAGTTTGATGAGGACCGTTGCGTTAGCCCGGAGGGGGATTTTTTATTAATCGATTCACGTTTTAAAAATTCAAATCCTGCTCCCGCCTTCAAGATAAATGTGGAAATTTTAAGTGTACCTATAATTGTTTTAGAAACACCAAATATTTTCAATTTAATCAACTTGGGTTTTCGTAATAAAGAGTTAAAAAATGAAAAAGGAAAAGATTTTACAATTGATTTGAAAATTTTTCCAATGCTAACTCCGTCATCACCTCGCTTAATTGAGCTTGCTACAAACGCGTCTACTTCTTTTGACGACGTTTTGTGTACACCTAGTATGGGGGAAGCCCCATTTGTTCCCTCACACTTCTCCACCGAGGACGAGATTTTTGACCCCGGTATCACGTTTAAGATAAAATCTCGGTCTTTTACCGAAGTAGTCACTAGAAATCCTTTCTACACTTACGGTGAAAGTTTACCTCGAGTAACTCGATTTTTATGCCCACCCAATGTCCCACCTTTCTATTCTCATTCTATTTTATTGTGTCCCATTGGGACGTTGTTACTTGAAGTCGTGTTGTTTCGTTTATCATCTGAAAAAGAAGACACGATCTTTGATCCCGGTATAGAGGCTTTACCTTTATACACGGTTGCTTTTGGGCCTTGATTACATGTAAGTCCCACCAAAAATGAAACAACTAAGTATATCCCTAAATGATCACATTTATGGGGATTCGAGTCGAGCTTTTGACTCGGTTATCAAAAACAAGGTGCCTCGTGGGGGAGACCCATGCTTATCCATGTACATATTATTTCTTTCTAATTAGTTTAATGTGAGGGGATTTGTGCCCTTCCAACCTTTGTTCCGTGGTTGTTCGTGATTGTGATTCATTAGGTACATCGACATCCTTGAAGCCTCTCGTGTTCATTTTACGGATTACTCGAGCTTCGATCGTTGCCTTTGGAGATTCCGATATCCGATGATATCCTTTTATGTTCTAACGTTTATCTTATTAACATAATTCATAAACGGCTTTTAGGTTATTCGTTTTACCCTTTCCATGCTCGAGATTAAGCATTCGACTACGTCTCTAGTATGGGGGTGTTTGCACCCCTAGACTCGAAACATTGAGGACAATGTTTAGTTTTAGTATGGGGGGGGGGGGGTGAGTAGATACTTCACCTTGCTTACGTCAACACGCAATCCAAAATTTCATCGTTTTGTTATCATTTTGTTGCAAATAAGGCTAAAAATGGCCAAATTTTAAAATTTTTCGTAATTTTCATAAGTGTTTAAGACACGAATGTAGGTTTTCCGATGGTGAGAATGAGAGTAATTTTTGACTCGACCGTGCGTGTTGAGCACTTAGCTTCGATTCCTTAACTTTTTAGGCTAAGTCTCTTAAATGAGGACGAGAAATGATAGAGTTATTTATAAGTCTCGTAATCGTCACGATCTCATGTGTAGTAATTATTAGATTATTCTCCCCACGCTTTTGATAATAAATTGTTAATAAATATTGATTTAGCGGTTTAGTCACTATTGTTGGTTTCTAATTTGTTTTAGTAGCTTCCATGTAATTAAATTGGGAAAACATTAAGGTATCGCCAGCGTCACGGTTTTGAAGTATTGGCAACCCGAATAATCGAAAGCTTCACCCAATAATAAGATTTCAAGTGCTCACCTAAATCAAGCAAACAATTTGAAGCCCCACAAGGCCGAAAAATCTATGCAAAATTAAAAGTGAATCAAGCCTTAATCTTCGAAGCTTTAAAGATCCAAAATTCGCCTTAGCGTGAGGATATACGTCTTTGGCTAATAAAACTACCGATGAGGTGGATAATAAAAGGCAAGGCAAGACCGAAGTCATAATAAAAGCTTCATGGCGAAGTTGAATAAAAGATGGAGGTAAACCAAAGATAATAAGGCCCTTCCGTTAGGGGCGTATAAAAGTCTTGGTAATAAGTCTCATGTTCAAAACCGTTATAAAATCGTGTTTATCGATCCTTCTTGTTGACTTAATTTTTTGACATCGTTGTCTATTAGGATGAATTATTAATTTAATGATTTTGGTTACACCGTTAAAACTCTATTTTTAGACCTAAATCTCTATTCACGCATAAGTCAATGATGTATCCTCGTGATCATTAAGACAAAAATAAAATATAAGAGATACCTAGTAGGAATAGGGAGTTTAGGTTCGTAATTAACA